>JAVQJF010050233.1:0-34159 GCA_036023855.1 Gadopsis marmoratus
GACGTTGCAGAATATCACCCATTCATGCAAGCTGACACTGAAATAGGATGCAGGGGATTTCTTTTCTTTGTAACAAGACACGTTAGTTTATTTAATATAAAGTTCAGTTGAAATACAAAGTTACTATGATCACCATTCCAATCCATGTTACACAAAAAAGCTGCCGCACACATGCAAACATTTGTCTTACTGTGAGAAACAGGAGGGACGGACGCCACACAATGAAAAGCAAAACAAAGATGGCGACTTTGTCTTTCCATGTGACACAGGAAATGACCCCTTGACCCCAAACCAAGCATGTTCTTTCATCTTGGAAATGTAGAAATATGGAGAGCAAGCAGATTTTGAAGATTACACAGAGAAAACAGAAAAGTGACGAGTGTGTGATATATTCCCACAAAGCACACAATATATACCCCCGAGTGAAGGGAAGGGAGGGTGAAGAGTGAGATAAAGAGGATGAAGAACCAAAACTAAATATCAGTCGTCTCATTCAGGGTTCAGACGGAGGATGAGTGGGAAGATGGAAGTGTTTCTAAAAGAAAAGAACTGCGGCATCTAACACCAACACACATCAGAAATCTTTCCTGTACGTTTAGTCAATTTGTTCCCCCATAATTACCTCGTTTGTAAAAGGCTTATTTTTCATATTAGCTAGGCTAGCCGTTTCCCCATGCTTCCAGTCTTTGTGCTAAGCTAGGCTAAATTATTACATCTGTAATGGACGCACAGCGATGAAACTCATATCTGTCTTCTCAACTCATTTTGGTTGAGATGGCCAACAAGAGGAATTCCCAAAATGTCAGACCTTTCCTCTAATTTCAAATCTTGATTTTCCCACTGACGACACAAAGGTTGTCATTACTGTTTAATATGGGAGCCCATCTCTGACAGGAGAAGAAAAGAAAATTAAGATAAGTGACTGATATTAGTTACAATACTCATTGTCAAAATTAATAACTAAGACAAATAACAAATATGACAAAGTAAGTCACAATTATGAGATTATAAATCAAAATTTTGTCTGAAATTATGAGATGGTTTTTCTTATTAGATAGTAAGCCAAATTTGGACTAAGTCAAAGTTCTGAAATACTAAGTCATAAATATATTATTGTGAGATATTTAATCAAAATGATGACATGGGAAGTCAATTTAAACCTAAACTCATCACCATGTAGTAAACCTGACTTTGGTAATGTCTCATCTTGGTTTCTTTTATTTCAGTCAGCAGTGGGCTTCCATAGGGTTTAAGTCTTCCTCTTCTCTTTCATTCTTAAAAAGTCTTACTGTTCGGCTCTAAGAAGCCGGAGAAGTAGTTTTCTTTTATTTCAACCTTACTTTTTTAACTTAAAGAGAGAGCGAGAATGAGAACTATGAGTAGGGTTCATCTGCCGAACTCTACGTTCGGCCTCGGTCTCGGTCTCGGTCTCGGTCGCTCTTACCGGGGGCGTCGATGGGCATGACGACCGTCAGCAGGTCGCTCACACGTCCGTACTGACCGTTGGTGCAGACCGCCACCACCTGGATCACGTAAGTGCTGTTGGCTAATAGGTCATCAAGTATTGCCCCCTGGCGGAGGAAGAAGGAATTACAACAGTTTTGAAGAACCACGATGAGGATTAGGTCCAGTGATGTAAAGTGTATTTCCTTCTCGACATTTGGTTTGACTTAATTTCTATGAGCATCAACTTGTGCGGGACTTGACATTATGTTATTTTCACATGGTAAAGCCGTGCAGAGCAGGGACTGTTTCCAAAACTGTCCCAAGGTTTGGTCTCAACACGAGGAGCTGCAATCACGATGGATGGTGATGAACGGAAAATGTTCAATGATCCAAGGAGGAAACAGCCCTTCCAGCACAGAGTTTACAATTAGACATTTGCAAATGTCTGGTGATTAATAAAGTGGTGGATGGTTTTGCACGGAACATATATCTGGCCTAAATACAGCTCAGTGCTGTTTTGCCAGGCTCTGTGATCAATGTTTAGCTGATCAGTTTGGCAAAGATTTTGAGCAACTTGACAGATGCTAATTCAGGCCTGACAGAGGTGGTAGACCGATGGCTTCCGAAAATGCATTGCATACTACTTTGAGGAAATCGTTATTGATATTATGAACTTATTGACTCTCTCTCTCTCTCTCTCTCTCTCTCTCACCACATCCTGGTCTCCGTCGGTCAGGTACACAGAGGTGGCGGCGTTTTCTTCATTGGCCAGTTGGTAGCTGACAGAGTATTTCTCGATGCCGGCGTCGTACACCGCCCGGGGACGCTCCCACGTCACCAGCAGGCTGCTGAGGTTGTAGGGCGCCGCCTGGATGTTCTCTGGCTCCGAGCTGCACACTGACAAGAAGGAGACAGGTGAGAGCAAATTTAAAAAAGAAAAGAAGGGTGTTGGAAAATATTCATCTAACTTCACAGTTTTTGTAGAAAGTGGGCACTTTCACTACCCATCCCACGAGTAACCGCTGACGGCTACAGACGTTTTACCCCAAAAACCAAGTACGCTACAGATGAGAACTTCCTTAAGCTCGATGATACGGATCTGGTTTCAGGCCTCGTGGAGAAATGCTGAACGAGATAAAAGGACACATCCAAAACACATATAACACACTTGGCTTTCCAAGTGAGGAAACACTGTACCTGCTGTACCAACAGGACTCATGGGGTTTCTAAACAGATGTCAGCCTCTAGATGTCACAGCTGGTATTTTCCATAAGGTGCAGTGCCTGTTAAGCCCTGTTTACACCAACATGGAACAGGTTCTGTTCCCGTTCGTGCACCTAATTTTGACCCTTTCGGAGCATTTCGACCAAAACTAAACTGGTTCGGAAACTGAAAAGAGCAAACCGTGACGTCATCATTGGGCATGTCTTATTCTTCAGGCTGGAAAGGGAGGATGGAGAAGGCAACAGTGGTCTCTGGTCTCTATGGTAACAGTCGTCTACATCTTATCATCAATAATAGTTGGTCCAAAAACAAATTCCTGTAATAAAAGCTTGCAGATCATCAATGCGACCTGCCACCTACTACTTACTGTTTACTTCCGCGGGCGGCTCTCTAGATGGCACCGAGGTTCCAAGAATCCTGAACAGAACCAGTTCAAGAACCGGAGCTGATTTGGTGGAAGGAGGGCACGAGTGGACAAAAGCTTCGTGTTCAATTTATACGGTAAGACTTTTAAACTGCCTTTTAACTTCATCTTTATTATTATGTGAACTCAAGGAAGACTGGCAGCTACTTTAATGGAGATCTAAATGGGAGTTAATTAGGGACATTCTAAAAAAATTATTATTGATTTAGAAAACCATAAACAACAGTTTAGAAGTCAAATTAGGTTGATGGGGGCCTCTCGGAGTTGATCCTGCACCCGGAGAGTGATTCTGGGTCCGAGCTGAGACTAGAGGAGCAGAGGTGGATAGATAATGGAGACGACAGACACTCTGAGGATTAACACAGATTAAAAAGAGGGCCGAGGAAGCTCCACTTATCCAAACACCGACACATTTCCTCCTCTGCTCTCCCTGGCTTTAACCTCTCGTGACATCTGTGGCTTTCCAGCGTCAACCACTAGAGGGCAGAGTGCGCCAAGAAAACACACAGCACAGGCCTCACAGGAGCAATTATTGACCTGTTATACACAGAAGCGAATAAGGCTGATCCACCAGAGTCACACCCCTCGTCCCCTTTGAGCTGATACTGATGCTGAGAGGTAACCAGCGTTAAAATCTCACCATAAGATCAAGGTCAAAATCCTGGACTGAGGAACTGAGCTGCTCCTCAAATACAGACTCACATTTAAAAAGTAGTACTCATACTAAAAGTCTACACAAGCACCTTTAACAGTATTGGAAATTCTTTCAACATACACACACACACACCTCTTTATTTCACCCAGCACCTCTTTGTGAAATGTGAAATGACCCTAGTTTAAGCTCCTGGTGGCTGTTCCTCAGTGGAATTGATTTCTAATGTATGCTGTGACCGCTGAAGCCACAGATTTACTTTACGCAGCAAAATCCTGACTGTGTAAACTATGTGCTAGTTAAACAGCACCGAATACTGCGTCCACACAGCTGGTGGTTCTCACTAGGAGGAGCTAGACCAGAGGCGTTTTATATATAACAATACATTCTATTTTCTAATACAATCATATCTTCCCATTAAACCCGACAACTCCTCTTAAAAACTTACGAGAAAACATTTAGAAAGCCTCAATTACACTTATTTATCATATTTAGTGGAGCAACGGCTGCCAAGAATTCTGTCGCTGCAACAACAAGTACATCACGACCAGCACTGAGAAAACAGGAACGTTGTTGTTGAAAAGGAGAAGAAACACTGAACTGAGAACTCATCTGGGTCACACGTGGAGTAAAGAATAAATAACTTATAGTCCAAAAATAGAGGTAAGAAATATGTGAATATAAAATGCGCACGGTGCCATCTGAGAGTCAACTGTAGGACCATAAACTCATGTGTTTTGTTAAAAAGGTACATTTTGACAGTGGAGGGGTCTGAGCTGTAGACAGGTAAAGATATACATCCCCTGCTCCATCATGCCAGAACAAGCCCTCCCAAAAACCACAGATCAATACTACTTCATTACTAGTTAGCGAATGCAACCAGCGTGCGGAGTAGAAATCAATAGTTAACCAAGTTGACCTCTTCTCACTGTCGCTGAGATTTTATTTAGGCCACTGGAGTTCTATTCTTAACCCCCTCTTGTCTCCCATCCCCGTACAATTCTGGGTGCGTACGTAGTGTGAGGACCTCCTCGGTGCCGGTGTAGGAGGAGAACACCTGACCCACAAACTGCTGCTGCTGCTCCCTGTAGTTGTTCTGCAGGTAGTCCATCAGCATCGCGTATCCGGCCTGCTGCATCGTCATCACCTCGCAGAACATCTCCAGCTGCAACACAGGAGCCACCACAACATAAGAGTCAGGAAGGCTACAAGAAAACGCAACTTGCAGCCTGATGTGGACCAACAGTGAGGACCCTCTTAAACCTTCGCAGACAAAAGAAACACCTGGACATACGTAGTATGTGATTTTTTGCCGATTCTGAGCTCATTCTTTCAGCCAGTATTGAGTGTTATACATTGTATGATTCAAGTCACCATCATCTTTGTGTGAGCACAGCATATTTGACACTAAAATTCAATTCAATTCAGTTTTATTTCTATAGCTCTATATCATAACAGAGTTATCTCATAGCACTTGTTATTATAGAGCAAGTCTAGACCAACTCTACATGTACAGACCCAACAAGTCCACCATGAGCAGCACTAGGAGACAGTGGCAAGGAAACACTGCCTTTAGCAGGCAGAAACCTCAGGCAGAACCATGGTAATGGTCATGGTAACGGCTGCCCCGACCTGAGCTGGAATGTAGACCAGCTGAGACACGTCACGCGGGTTCGGAGGAACCTGGAAGACCTGCAAGCAGCCTGCGTACGAGGTACAACAGCATAACTAACGCGAGCAAACGGAATCTGCCTAAATCGCTGGCGACTTCACGACTGACTGGTGAGTTTTCCTTTTCTTCGTTATTGGTGTTTGATCAACTTATATTTGACAGAATTTAAGGGTGGGAAAATCCCTAAAATTGCTAAAGAAGCCTGGTGTAAAGCAAATGGTGTGTGTGTGTGGGGGGGGGGGGCCTCCTGCCTTATGACAGCTGTGTGTTAAGAGTGAATGAGTCAGTCAGGAAGATGTCCGCCGGCGTCGCACCAGAACCTTTCTGTTGAAAACCTTTTGTGTGTGTGTTTTCACGTGTTCGTGCAACTGTGTGTGTGTGTGTGTGTGTGTGTGTGTGTGTGTGCGTCCATGCGTTTCAGTTTAAAATGCCGTAAAGATCTTTTGTGAGCTGACATTTGTTGGATGTAATGACTGCGTCTGGGTGTCAATCACCTGCAGCCCCTGAAGGCAGTCACACACACACACACACACACATTCACACACACACATTCACACACACACACACACACACACACACACATTCACACACACACATACACATTCACACACACACGTCTGCCTCGCCCATTGCGTGCATGTTTCGTGAGCTCTGGTATGACAGGTCCTCCTTTCAGACGCCTTGAACACGTTTCTAAAAAGGTTGTTTACGGACGTTTCTGTGTCACTTGTTTTTTCATCCTGAAGTAAAAAACATTAAAAAAAAAACAAAAACCGACAGCTGCTGGTTCTTAAAAACAGGATTTGTAGTCTCGTATACACACACACACCGTACGTCACTGTTGATTGTCAGATTTTAGACAGATTTTCTTCCTTTCAGGCAGCCACTGGTTTCACGTCGACTTTGAGGTAGTTGAAACTTACACTCAGTCGCCAGTTTATTAGGGAGGCGCGTCTTAAACTAACGCAGTCTAATGCAACAGTCCTGCAGCAAATTCTCCCTACGTGAAGGTTATAATGTTCTTTGTTTATGGCACTCCTTTGACTCTATAGACTGCGGCCTCCAACGTGATCATACAGATGATGCAACACCTTATGATCTGAAAACAAAAACCTTCGTGGAGGCGGAACCTTCTGCAGGGCGGTTTGTGTTGGACTGCTTTTGACTTCTTTGTAACGTTCGTTGTTAGTGGCAAAAAGGTGCGAGACGTTTTCTTTTCTTTCCTGCCAACTGACTGATCAGCATCATACGCTCATATAGAATAAATCTGGGAACGAAGAAGACAATAAGTGTGGAAATATATAGAGAGGAATAAATAAAAGAATAAAATAATCCGGATATATAAAGACAAATAATTATTTTCCCTTTCGCTTTTCCCTTATTTCCCTTAAGAGCAAAAATAATTATTTCTCTTTATATATCCACGTTTATTTATTCTTTCATTATTTACCTTTATGTATGGTAAAGAAATACACCGACGAAGTCACACCAAAAGCTCAATTGTAAATTGCAATACACAAAACACACACAAAAGGACGAAAGACCTTTGTAAACCAAATACAATACTTTAAGCTCTTATTTTGAGAATATTAAACTCGGTGCTCTTTAAAAACTTCCAAGACGCCTGACAAACCGCGGCTGCTCACCTGCTGGTCGGAGACGGACACGGTGTCCTTGAAGACGATCCACTCGACAGTGTCGCTGCAGGGCGGCGTGGTCAGAGAGCCGTTGTAGGTGAAGTACTTCTCTGTGGAGTTCGGCAGGAGACCTCGCGGGGCGAAGGGCAGGAGCTCGGCGCTCTTTCCTGGACGGCAGAAGGAGGCGGCTTAAGTGAGCGGCAACGGAAGGAGAAGCACGAGGGGAAACGGGAGAGGAGACGCCGACGTACCGTATCTGCTCACGCTGGTGATGCCGTCCACGATCGCAGCGTAGTTCACGTTCTCTTCCATGCTCATCTGCGAAGGCGAGACCGACATGGTTATCGCATTCATGTTGCACTGAATGGAAATTGTTCAGAGTTAAAAACAGCCTGCAGAGTTTAACACAGACCAGGTGGCGAAAGGCAGGAGGAGGAAAAATAATGGCTGGACATTTGGCTTGGACGTCACTGGAGTTCCATCAGAGCAGGAGCTCCAGGACCTTTTCAGTCTGACAGACCCCCCCACAGCCCCGTCAGGTGATCTCAACTGCCCCTTCACCGGCACCACCCGGCATGTTCCAGATGTGTTCATCTGGATTGATTTATTTAACTCTATTAATTATGCAAAACAACGTTTTCATGTAATCTAACTCTCGGTGTCTTAGGCCAGTTTGGTCAGGTTTGCATTTCTACTCCTACCACCTGGAGTGGCAGAGTTCGACCGTTTATCCATGGACTTACTTATCTCAGCGGTTTATGTTTTAATCTATTTATCCTTTACTTTTAGGCAACTCGCTGCGCTGCCTGCGGCCCCACGGACAATATTCCAGCTGTTACATACACACAGCGGCCCTGGCCGCTAATCTGTAATTAAACAAATTAGATTAATCTGTAATTAAACAAAGAAGAAGAAGTGGGGTTATTGTCGGCTTTGTCCTCGTCGTTTTCGAGCCTTTTTCGCCCGCCGAGGTCGTTCAACAATATCAGCCACAGAGCAGTTTGGCTTCGGTCCCTCCCGGAAACTAATGTCCCTCCATGCGGGGCAACACGTGCGCAGAAAAATTATATTTATTCCAACCAGAGAGATACGATTAGATTAGGTTTGAGCTAATATTTTTCCATATTTTAACTGATTATCAAGAGGTTTACGCTCCCCTTCTCAGCTCGGTTGAAAACAGCTTCCTATCAGGTCGGTCTCTTCTGACTGAGGCATTTTTATTCTGACCGGGCTGTTATTCCCGTTATTAGTGCAAAATTAGGGTCCATGTAAACGCATGTTACAGCTGACTCAAACTGTGAATACGTTTTCTGATACAAACAGCATTTCTATTTTCCCCCAATGAATTGAACTACTCTACAATCTGTCCACGCAGCTCCAGGCAGCTGCAACTGTGCAAGTAGCCCTGCTTCTGGGACTCACCGAGTCAGAGGAAGCTGCATTTGTACATCGCATCACCCCGATCCTTCGCTCCATCGGCTCCCCGTTTGATTTAGAATTGACCTTTAAGATTTTACGGGTCACTTATAAGGCACCTGGGTCTGGTCCCAAGTTATACAGCAGAAGTACTGACCCAATATGAGCCAGATCGCAGCCTCAGACCCTTCTGGTCCTCCCAGAGTCGAGGCTTAAATCTAAAGCCTGAGGAGACGAGGCTGCAGAGTCAGTGCCCCCTTTTACATCACTTCTTAAAACCGATTTTTACAGACTTGTATCACTTTCATGTGATGTCATCTTTATATTGTCTTTTGTGGTGTTTAATAATTTTTATTTGTATTATTAATCTTTTATCTTGCTTTTGTTTGCTTTACTTTACCTTTTACTGCTTTCTGTGTATCCTGTCTTTGCTTCGTCTGTCAAAGCACTAAACTCTGTTTTTAAAAAAAAGTGCTACAGCATATAAATAAAGTTATTATTATTTATTTGGGTTCCGGTAAAAAATGCTGTGGGGTCATGTGGATTCCTGGATGTTGGCTCTGACGGCGCGATGAAGGAGTAAAGCTTCATGGGAACAGTAACAGACTCTAAAACGCACAACGTGGGTGTTCATCACCTAAACCAGTCTGACAGGAGATCAGCACAACTTCAGCCTACACACACACATTTTATTGAGAGGTGACATTTAAGGACTGTAATCTCTGCAGGCCAAACAAACGTGGAATAATGGTACCACTTTTTTATAGCCTGCATTATTATCATTATTTCACAATGGAGAAAAAGTATGACACTCCATAAAGACCTCCAGGCCAGATTCAAACCCACGACTTTCGGGTTACACAACATACACGTTCACCAACAAAAGCCACCAGATTCCCCTCAACATGAACTTTGCAGGGTTGAAGAAAAGCCCAAGTGAACTGTTTTGGTTCACTCACTCACACAGACACACGGCCTGCAGCTTAACATCACACGTTCTTCTGTGTTTCGTCCCAACGTGGCCTCTTTCGGTTCGAACGCGCCAAATCGGCCCGGAGGCAAAACGACTCCACAAAGCAGAAGGACAAGACAAGGTAGTCATGACGCTCCGCGCGAACCCTGGCACTGAACATGAAAGCAGCTTGGCAATGATCCTAAGCCGAGATATGAGTCAATTCCAACACACTGAGGTGTTGCTGCGGTGCAGCGGTGATACCACTGCAAGTCCTTGATTCATTCCCTCAGTCTGACGCTTTTCATCTTCGGCAAAACGTCAGTCTGTGTTTTAAACCCGCCAACGTTTTGTGAAATGAGCACGGATCTCGTGTGTTATCAGGGTACGTGATCATCGCACCTCAAACAGCACGGCGAGCGCTGTGATTCTGCCTCCGGCCTTGACGGTTTCATCTAAAGAGTCAAAGCGATGCGCCTCATAACAGTAGATCTGCATCTGCGGGAGAAAACAGAAACACAGTTGGACAAAAGGAAAAAAGATTTTTCCAGCGTTTGTTTTGCTGCCACTGTTCTCCCTCTGAAGGATGGTGACCGGGCCACAAAAGTGGTGCTACAGACATTTTCTAAAGTTCATGAGTGTGAAATACCGTTTTCAATCATGTGAACGTAATGTGGTTTTGGATGTGTGGATTAAGTAAAGTGTCTTTGGCTGAACCTGCTCGAACCGCAGAGCTGCAAAACCTCAAGCCATCAAATGTAAAAGCATGGCTAAATAATAATTAACACAGATTTCCTTTTCTTTTAGTATTTAAATATGACCAAGAAGTGAAGCATTAACACACACCTACAGATAAACTGTGTTCTGACAGTTAATTGTACTAAAAACATTATTTTATTATTATAATATTATATAATTTAAAGAGCATGGGCCTCTGTATACAGCTGCTATTGGAGGGAACAAACTCACCCAATAAGCTTAACAAAGCTCAATGTTTTTATTTACGTCCGTCAGTCCCGAGTCCCAAACAAGTCACAATGTGTGCTTCACCAAATATAATGCCGCTCTAACAACAGAGTAATATATTCAATTTAAAGGAATCATGATTGCTTTTAAAATGTTGCCTTCATTTGTTAAAAAAAGTTTGTTAAAACAAGTGCAAGTGAACTTAATCAGAAACAAAAGTGGTGCTGACATTGCAATTTACATAGCGCTGACTGAGAATGACGTTTGTGTGTTTCCGTATTTAAATGTCTTATTGCACCAGGCTTTGAAACCAAACCCGTGTACTTCTGGGGCCGTCACGTGATGCACACTGGCCATTGTGAAAGAGACGTCTGTTGATCAGAGGATCATTAGCCAGTACAAACCCTTATTTAAATCGTGACGTCCAAAAAGTTGCAAAATGCATAAACAGCTGAATCCAGAGTTACAGTGTCGCCGTGGTTCATGTGCGCGAGCAGCATGTAGGAAAAAGATGGTGCTGCTCTGTGGGCCGCACGAGGTGGAAGCTATGTGGAAGATCCGGGCCATTTTATACCCGGGAAGTCGAACTTGTTCGGCTTCATGCGCCGCTGAGCAGCTTTCCGACGCTGCATCCCGTTCTCTTCCTACGTCCACGGTATAAGCCTCTTCCTAACAGATCTGAACAACAGACCGAATTACACATATTACATGATGTCTCACCTCTAGAGGGTATTTCACTCCATCCAGACTGTGTTCAGAGCCCTCTGAAGAGGCGTTGCAGTGCCCCCAGTGGAAGGTGATGCGTCCCACCTTGAACCTTGAGCCGAGACCCCCGCCGCTGACGTAGAACTCTCCATCCACGTCCACCGCCACTGAAAACAGAACGACACAGACATGAGAAAATAGATGCATGATACTGACGGCCGAATTCACAAAAGCATTGCGGGGCTTTTGCGGCCGCTAAACCTGCACAAGTGCTTGAGTACTCGATTACTCCTTCCTTCGTTTGGTTTAATGTATAGAGTAATTGCATTTGCGTATCATTTTCCTTTATTTAGACTAATATCTACAGTCTGTGCAGCATAGAAAGGTACCTCAACCCTAAACTATACCCATTTAATATGTTCGCTTATGTTTATTTCGGACCCTTCTCTTACGTTACATTTCTTTTTGCGAATACTCTGATGATTTAACGCGAGTGTGGAAATAAATTAGCAAGAAAATGTGAACATTTGGTGCAAAATTGTCCGCTTTCCATGCAAATGAGCAAATGAGCGTCTCTGGAGAGTTGGCGGTAACTGAAGCGCGTTTATAACCAGGCGACGGCATCGTCGTGCCCGGCGAGATCGTGGGCGGATATTTGGAAATTCTTTGTGAATTCACCTGTGAACGTGCTGTATTTTATTTGTTCAATTAAATCAAAGTTGTGCAAAGAAACGTTACCACCTAGATCGAATCTACCTGCTGCTTTTAAAGCTTTGAAGGCTCAAACCCCCCCCAACACACCGCCAACACCTTTACTGGACCATCAAACAATGATTCAGCCAACGATGGGATCGTCTCCAGGTCGGCCTTTGTTCGACCTGACAAAAGGTCGCCTGGAGGATCGGAACGTTCTTTGATGGCCTAATGAAGGCGGAGCACTACGCGGTCCTTTCATCTTCTCTACTCTACGTCTCAGCCCACCACCTTTAAAAGCAGAATGTGGCCATTGTTTGTTGTTGTTTGTGCAGATAATACAAATTTTTCATGTGAACGCGCTGACGTGCAAAAACACCCATGTGCCAGAGCACCCAAGCGCTCGACACTGCAGGGACACTGTGTGCTTTTGGTGGGTTTTCATTCTCCCCACCACTTTCATCTGCATGTGGCTGGTGTCATTCATGTCCTCTTTGTTGTCTGTGGTCTCTGTGTGTCTTATGCTCCATTATGGTTTTTATTTTAACCCTGTCTAAAATCTCATTTCCCCTCCAGAGTGAGACCGGGGGGCAAATATTGACTCAACTCGTCGCTGATTTATTCCTGTTGAAAAGTTTGTTTGCGGTGTATTAAGGCATGAACCGATCCATACGCTCCCATCCACCGCCTCTTTATCTAACACTTGAATCTTCCATTTGTGGTGGAGTACGCTCCTGACAGCACCGGGGCTTTGCAACAGACTGTGTGGATGGAGGTCTGCGCCTTGAACCTACACTGGGGGCCCATTTGTGGGCTGATAAAATACAGGTTTAAGTACCGTCGGCCTGAATCGTGCTCAGATTGTCCACCAAAAACATCTCCATTTATAAAAGCCTTTGGTGCAGCTGGCGGCCGAACAACAACTACAACAGAGTGCTTCTTATTTCGCTGAGGGTCCCGTTGCTAAGAAGCACTGGACTCGACTGTTTGGAGCTTTTCGAAAGGCGATGTGGGATCCCTCTTGTCTACAATTTCACTTAACAATTACCTTGAATGCAGTCTGTAGGTTATTGTGTTTCGCTCCACTTAGAGAGAAGAATTGTATAAAAGGGCCTTGAACGAGAAACTGGTAACTGTATCCTTTACAATGGGGCACCACTGTATGAGAAAAGGGGCTATCGCTTTGTATCTATCTGGGAGGAACTGTCGCTGCAAAAACAGACAGTCGACACTTCAGGACAGAGGGGAAGGAGAGATAAAGGGGGGAGGAAGGAACTAAGGAGACAGACGGCGTTAGATTGATGGAAGCCTGGACTGTTCAAAGCTGAATATTCACTAACAGATATGCAGATTTGTAAAAAAGGGCTGCGGGTGCCTTCAACATTATAGAATTCATTTAATAATTCTCAAACTAATTCTTTACGGCAACAGGAAGAATTTTAAGCTATTTATTTTACTTTCAACTTGAAAGTCATAAATCTTAATTGAATTATTTAAATTTTACATGCCACAGTTAATTTTATGATGTCAATGTGTAAATGTTTATTCAAATGGAAATTTTATCTCCAAACTCTAAAAGGTTGATGCTAAAATAATAATATTAATAATTTTTTTTAAAAAGCTGGACTTGGACATAACTTTGTCTCTGTTTTAGTGTTTGTTGCAGGTTGCAGACGGGAACAACGCATTTGTTTTATTCAGTCTGTGTGTACAGTGAGTTTTAACTGATTTTCCTCTGATATGAAAACGACACTATGACAGCACTGAGAGGGAACCAAGACATTAGAGTTGCACCTGGACAGATTAACAATGAGCCAAAACTCCCTATAAAGCTCCATAAAGCCCAACGGAGCTGCAGATTCAGCTGATGAGTCTCTGCAGGTCCATCACCATTTGATAATTTCATATTGTATATAAATATGTAGAGTACAGCTGCTTACAGTCCACAGGCCCTTTAGCTGTTGAAAACCAGTGACCAGTCTCATGTTCGCACCAACAGGTGACGGTTCCTACCGGTCTTGCCGTCGTTCTTGATGGTCGTCCCGTCGGCGGTCAGGCTCTCCCAGCCGTCAAACCTCAGCTTCTGGTACTGCAGCTTCACCTGAGCCAGGTTCTCCTCAATGTTGATGGGAGACTGCTTGGCGTTGCTGCAGAACGGAAACCTCTTGGCCCAGTTGTTCTGATTCAATGTTCCTGGAGGGCGGACAGAAACAGGCGTTCAGATTAAACTTGCATTCAAGCCCCGCCCACACCGGAGGGGACAACGCTTCATCGCTCAGCGTTGACTTTGCATTGCGTGAAGGAGCCTCCTCGTCACTTCCAGTCTGCTAGCAAACAGCAGAAACATGGCTAAAAGCTGCCGTGTGGTGGGACGCACCACCAACAGGGTCAAGAACCCAGAACTAAAGTTTTTAAAAGCTGCCGAACCCAAAAACTGAACCTATAAGAAGACAAAGTGGATCCAGACGTGAGCAGCGTTTCAGCTCTTGGTTGCATATTGTGGCGTTGATGGCTCTGTCTCTCGATCCAGGTGCTGGACACCAACAAGGAGGAGTTTTGGCAACATCTGCATTACTACACGATGACCAAACCTCGACCGGAAATGCACCAATAAATAAAGTCCGTTTGTCAGGTAGACTGCTACTCAAAAGACGGAGAACAGAATCAGGTTTCTTCTGTCCTTCTGAACACAAAGGGCAGGCTGACATGATGGACGAGGCAGTATGGAGAGCGTTACACCAGGGATTCAAACCATCCCTCACAGAGGAGCTCATGCACTCATTCCCTTCCCAGGTGTGTCCGCTGCGCCCCAAAAATGAACAAAACAGATTTAATCCAGCGGCTCATATTCATTCCAAACTGATCTACGGCCTCGAGCTTTTCAGTTCATTTTTATTGGAGAAAAGAAAACAAACACTCCCCGTTCTGCTCGTGTTTCCTGCCGCTCAGAGTCACTGCGCTCGCTCAGCGGACGGCAGCGTCTCCGACACCGACTGTCACATTCAGGAGACGAGACGCAGGCTGGAAATCTGTTTGACTCACTTTAAATGTGTCAGCTGGACGGCAACAACCGGAATAAATGGAGTCGGCGTTCAGACGTTTTTGCTTCATGCTTCTTACGAAAGTCACTTGCTACTGAAGGTTTGTCGCACGTGAATGTAATTCTTTGGGGGCCGGGTTGCTCGGAGGGTCCAGTCGAAGTGACTACGTTTTTTCCCCCCAGTGACGAGTTGTGTAAGGGAATAAAACGAGGAAGTCAGTGATGACATTACTGCCACTAATCCCAGTCACAGAGTCGCCAACCCTTAGAAACAGTTAGTCGCACCGTAACACAAAACACATTTTCAGTTCAGTATCTCACTTTTCAATTTCTCGTGCGCCGAAATCCTTTGAAAAAGGCATTATTTGGCTCTTGGATTGTGACGGATATGTTCCACTTGGTGAGCACCGTCGTGTTTTGTGGTGTGCGTTTGTGGCCATCGTGTCAAATCTTTCTGTGGACGTCAACTGAGATTTGCTGGTTCTCAAAAGAAAATGACAAACTGTTTTTCATTGGAATCCACGTTTTCTGGTGAATGGACTTCACCTCTCAACGTTAACGGTTCCGTTATCAGCTGCTGAGTGTGCAGTTCTTTAGGTTACGGATCTGATCTCGAAGAGCGTTTTCTGCTCTCGTGAAACCCGACTCTTCGACTTCTTTCACCATTTCGTTTTTGTGGCTGCGGCTCCTGCCAGCTGGTGTTGTGTTTGCATGCTAGTTACGCCGGCGGCCACGTGACTCTCGCTCTCTCTCTCTGTGTCCCTCGCTCTGATTGGCCGTCCTCCAGAAGACAAAGAGCACAACCAGGTCAGACGGGCTTCTGGGTCAGGACGGATATTAGCATGTGAATGGAGAACACACACACACACACACACACACACACAAGCTGTAAACATACCGGACCTTAAACCAAACGTAGCTCAGCTCCTCTCGGTTTATATCAAATATTAAGAGCTTTACACAAAATTGCCTTTATTTTAGGCTTGCAGGCTGTGCATTTTTCAAATAGCCTTCTCCCAGATATTAAGGTGGACTCACCCACTCCCAGAGACATTCGGTTATCTGTTACACACCTACAAGGATAGACACATTGCAGTTTACTATAGTATTACCTAAAAATACCTAAACTATTTTTCCTTAAAAAGGGTGCTTCTCAACAGCCATTTCCCCAAATAGAAAAAACACCCCTTCCACTACCTCACACTTGGTCTCTTCCCCCGGGACCCCCGTCTATTTATACCAGTGGAACCTTCCAGCCAGGTTTGGCAGTTCAGGTCCCGGTCTGAGGGAGAGACACGCCCCCACAGGTAACAAACATTTTAACTTGACCGAACCGTTTCCACCCACCGCCGCTGTCTTGGGTTTTCCATCACCGTGAACTGTTTTAGTTCTGATGGCAGCCAGTAAATAAAAACTACACCTGTTTTCACTCAGTCTACTTAAACCATTTTTATAGTATATAGGTGTTATTGTGTATATAGACATTGTGTCCTGCTGCTGTCTGTGTCTACGGAGGAGTTTCCATAAACAGATATTCATGGTACCCAGAAGATGAATCCATATAATTTAATAATCTACCGATTTGTTACTCCAGCGCCATGATGTTGGCATTTTGTCATTAAGCGTTACAACTATTGGATGTATTGTCATGAAATTTGGTTAAGATGTTCATGCTTCCATCAGGATGAATTGCGATAACTTTGAAGATCCCTTTTTTCCTCTAGCGCCATCATCAGGTCAACACTTGTATGTGTCCAGCACTTTGATTTATGACCAAATACCTTAAAAACTAACAGCACTCCCCTCGGCCCCAGCTGTGCGTTGAGTTCAATGCTAATTAGCAAATGTTAGCAATGTTTAAATAACATGAATACAGATGAAAGAACATTAAAATATACTCAGCTGGGAACTCATGAACTATTCAAGTTCAGCGACTGGTATAATCATATTAGCACAAGTCCCTGTATCAATAATTTATTATGTTTGGAGAAACATCTCTTACAAAGAACCAAGTGATGCTCAGAGGGGGAACTGAGACACCTTCAGAAGACAAATGATCAGCAGCGTTTATCTTATTAAAGTCTCGCTTCACTGCTTCTTAAAAGGATGGCGAGAAGATGCATATGTATTTGATCTGACCGCCTGTGTTTGGACAAGCTACCTATCATGAAAAGGTCAAAGGGCACAAACCTCCAACAGCCGTAACAACTCGCCCTGTGACGCTAGAACGATCAGACCTTTCTTTTTATTAAATCTCTGGTGTTCACTGCGTTGGGCTCTGTTCCGAGCCAAAAGCTTCCTCTGATCCTGAAAGATCAAATGAATGAATGATGTGTGTGTTTATATTCACATGCAAATCCTAAAAACGTCAAATTGGATTCATGTGATTCTGCAGAGAGCGACGGCACCGTTGTCCTGGATCATGTTTTCAAATGAGACATCGGAGGTCTGAACTGCTCTGCGGGAGCTGAGGGGACACTGGGCTGTACCGGACGGATCAACCCTGGGCTCAGTCCATTGCTCAAGGGCACTGATGCAGAGATTTTAAAAGGGTTAGCAGGCGGTGGAGAGCAGCAGCAACCCTCCAAATGTGAACCGACATCTCGAGTGACGCCTAATTCTTCCATCTCAAGTTGGTTTGGCTGATTCATTATCAAAGGAGACGATTCATTTGTCCAAAAATTGGAGCAAACGTCTTGATAACCAACATCTCAAGTGAAGCTTTTGTAATTTCTGCAGGTTTAGTAAATATCGCCAGCAGAGGTCGAAAAATATATATTATGTCCAACTAGATATAATCAGATATATAGGTAAAATAAGTATTGAACATCAACATTATTTCATCAGTAAATGATGTATGATGTCATCGCGGGATCTCCAGCCTCTGACCAATCGGTGTCTCTGGAGTCGCTGCGCACAACACAGTGCAGCAACATTTCCGCTTCCACTCAACACCAGATGTGCATTTGTCTTGCAGCAACATCAGCATCAAAATAAACACAGAGCTGTTAAGTCGCTGAAATCACTCAGTTGTGTTGACTTATGACTGACAGGTGAGCTACATGCAGAGGACGTCATCTGTCGCCGGCAGTGATGCATTTCGGGGATGTTGGCGATTTATCACTAATTTCCGTTAAGAGTTTGACCAACAAAAAAAAAACGTCTTAAACAACAACGTACGCGTTTTCTGTACCATTTCTCCGGAGGTCACGTATATCAACTTTTATACCACAGGAAGGCGCAGTTCGCCATGAAGAAGAAGCGGTCGGTGCAAGACGTAAAAACAGGACGACGCTGCTGTGCGACTCACCTGCGTACGACCAGTCGATGTCTTCTGACAACTTGCGCTGGTTCCTGTATGCATATCCATCAGCTGCAAGAGAAGGGAGGAGGCGTTAGTTGCTGGGTTATCATGAAGTGCTGATGTTTACCGCTGCTTCAACGTCATGTCGTCTTTTAGGTTTTTACTCTGTCAGCGTGTCTAAGCGGAGTGTCTTCCTTGATCCCAACCAAAAACCGTCTTTTACTTTTTAAAACTCAAAATTTAAAGTCTACTTCCAAAGTCAATAACGGCATGAAGGTGTTGCTGTCATTTCATCATTCATTTACTCCATTAAAGACCCACAACTCCACAGATTACAGGTTCAGGGGCTGTACGGCTGTAAAAGGCTTTTCAGATTAAATGCGGCGAGACAAACATGACAGCTTTACAGATTCATTAGTGGGCTGTGACTTTAATGCGTTTTATGGTTTGACTTTGTTTGATTTCTTGCCCGACCAGTCGCCGCTAAGGTTGCACTGAAGAGCCGCCAAACAAAACCACAAACGCCAACACGTGCTTCCACACGCTGCGTTCCACTGAAACAATGCAACACAAAGCTGCCGAGGATCAGCGAGACACTTGCGTCCCTAAAAGTGATGCGTTTGTTGAGTTTGTATGTGCTTTGGCTGTACTCTGGTTTTGGCTCCCAGCTGCTGTAAAAGTTGCTTAACCTTTTGCTTTTTTTACCGCTCTGGAAAACGGATCCCCACCTCCTCACCTCGGGCCCTAAACTCACATGTACGCACCTCCTTCTTCCCGTTAGTGCTACGTCTCAAACTCTGCTCTCAACATGTCCGTGTCGGTTAGTGAATAACTGGAATTTGGGCAACAAACCAGGGCCCATATTCAGGCCAAGGTGGGATGCAAGAGGGTTCACTTTAGGCTGGGGCTTTGTGATATGACCATATGCATCGTGTGACGGTAGAAAAACGTTCGTAAAGGCCAAAGCGAGGAGCTCGTACCTAAAAGAGCGGCTGCTTCTGTCGCATTGGGCGTAGTTTGGGTATAAAAAGGTCAGACACGAAAACTGCAGACTCAAACAACAGACTCAAAACACCAGCAACCTCTTATGTCAAACAGTTCGCAGAGAGTCTACGGATGAGAGCTGCCAAAGTACAGCAGAGTGCTCGAAACAAAACGCCAGACTTCTAAATAAAAGGAGAAAAATACTCAAATATGAGTGAGGTACCTTTTATTTGTCAAGGATAATTCAAAATGTTGTAAGAAATAGGCCTTTGTCCGTGTGGTTTTTTTAAATAAACTTTATTTATTAATTGAATTTACAGAAAATGTCTATATGGTGATATGCACCGTTTATCTGAATGAAATGACTTAGGATTAAAATCTCATATCCGTTATATCATGTCATTTCACACCATGACTTTATACCTAAATACTGTACCTACAAAACAGATGACATCCCAACATCTTAAAATCAGCATGTTAATTATTACAGTTTATTGACTTGAGTAGTAGCCTTTTATCATTTGATTCGGTTTTAAGGAATAAAGAAGCATAATAATAAGCAAAGAAACCCCAAGAAATAACATCACAATAAGCAAAAATACCAATGTAGGCACAGGTGGCCCGACGTCGAAGGGTTAAAAATTACATTTGGGCTTAAAACGACCAAACAACCAAACCTACAAGCCCAAACTCGGAGACACTATGGCCATTTCTCTGCACAATCTGAGGCCGATACTTTATGTGCATCATACAGCTCGCTTATCACCGACGCCCCTCCCCACCCGACCACCTCCCTCTCGACCTTGAGGACTAACCAGGTTCAGCGCGACTCTCGGCCGTGCACATAATGAGATCCTGTCCAGGCGTCAGTCACGCTAATGAAGTGGAGTCGGCGCCCTGAGGGGCCGTTGGAGAACAACACCTCATTACCACAACAGAGCGCCGAGGGCCCGGCCCAAAAACACAGAGCAGAGGTCACGTGACACCAAGAGGAAACAAAGTGACGCTATGAGGTGTGTGTTTACAAGCAGCCAAAAAATACTGAGAAAAATGTCCTGCGAGGATAAAACGTGTACTTATATTCTATTAAAGCCGTATGTCTCGGCTCATAAGCCTTTACGGTTCATGGTCCGGTCCAATAAGCGATTGGATTTACGTTCGACAGGCATCAGGCAACACAGCTTACGGGTATGTTCACATGTTAAAGCTGTCGTTTTCAAACCTGCCAGCATCTTTCTGCATTTTATGGAAAGATGCCAAAATTCATAAAAGCTGCCGCCTCAGAAGAAACAAACGAGCACAAAAGACTCGATCCATCTCGTGTCTGCTTTTTCTTGGCAGGGTAAAGATTTTTATCTGAGGGATTTTTAGGAACATGGCGAGAAATTTAAAAAAAGCTTCTTTTTTTTTTTTCCTGAGCCAGCCAATCACAGTTGAGGGCAAACCAAAATAATAATAACTAACATGAAGACAGCATTTTAATGTTTGTTTCAATGTGTTGCAATCCTGTGAAATATCTCAACAACTATTGGATTGATTGCCTTGACATTTTGTCCCCAGAGGATGAATCCTACCGCCTTCGCTGATCACATGACTTTTCCTCTTGCGCCACCATGTGGTTACTGTGACGTTTGGCCCAGACGTTCAGGCTCCGCTCAGGATGAACTGTAATCACTTTGATGATCAATTTTCATCTAGACATTTATCAAACTTCACACGCCTCAACTCTGGAGACAGTAAAGGCTTTATACTACTTTTTATTACACGTGCTGTAGAACCAAGACTCGCAAACAGACTTTGATGTGTAAAATCGGCGGAGTTCAACTTCAATGCTGCAACAAAAACTGATATTTTAGACATCAGATATCTTCCAACTTTGTATAAACAGTTTGGGTTTAACTGGAACGCCAAATGCGAGGCCAGACCTTATCAGCCAACATCAGTGATGGACCTCACTGATGCTGCTGTGGCTGCTTAACGGGAGCAAATCCCTGCAGCCAGGTTCCAACATCTGGTTGTAAGAGCCTCCACATAGACGTGAAGTGGCAGCAAACAAAACAAGAAACACTGTACGAAGATTCTTTCACGTCCACATTATAACTCAAATATCACAAATCCTCCACATGACCCAACATGTAGTCAGTGTTACAAACGCCAAACCAAGAAACTCATGTTGGAGTGTTTAGAGCCCCCTTTTCTAAATTAAATTTCTTGACCCGACCTGTTTTATGGTTTCTTCTGTATTAGTCTGCGGTAAATTAGGAGATGGGGTCTCCTGCTGGGTGGCGGTTGTTCCCTCCGAGCTCTGGATGATAGCGGTCTAATCCAGGATTACATGTTTGACCGTCTGCGGAGGAAAGACGTCACCTGCAGACCTACTGCGCAGCATAAAGACCTTCGTACGGCAGGTACCGTTGTCGTGTGAAGCAGGTGTTTTCCAGGCAGGCTGCCAGTAATATGACTGCCAGAGCAGCTGCATTAGGTTAAGTGTTGTACGCGTGAAGTGGAGATCGCAATAACTTTGAGTCACAAGTTGGAATTAAAAACATCCTGCAGGGTGAGTTTAAATGCACCGACGGTCTGCAGAGGGAGCCGATGGAGGGAACTTCTGTGTGGTTCAAACCAATAACAGGGTGAAATGAGACAATAAGGCCTCCGTGCAGTTACAGTACAGTGCGATTATTTGGATAGAAGATCATGTGATATGATCCAAAGCACCAGAAGAGCTACTAAATGGACTGCAACCATAATGTTCTTCACAATCGGTACAAATGGAAGGAACCAGTGGTGGAAAGTAACTAAGTGCATTTACTCAAGTACGTGAGTATTTCGATTTTATGCTACGTCATACTACTTCTCCACTACACTTCAGAGGGAAACATTATAGTTAGATTACTTATCAGATTAAGACTTTACATATACAATATAAACCCATCAGCCGTCACTCTGTGAGCACCGACAGGTGAAGTGAAGAACACTGATTATCTGGTTACCATGGCACCTGTCAGTGGGGGGATATATGAGGCAGCAAGGGAACATTTTGTCTCCAAGTTGATGTGTTGAAGCAGGAAAAATGGGCAGCGGAAGGATGTGAGCGACTCTGACAAGGAACCAAACTGTGATGTCTGGACGACTGGGTCAGAGCATCTCCAGCACTGCAGCTCTTGTGGGGTGTTCTGGTCTGCAGGGGGCAGCACCTACCAGAAGTGGTCCAAGGAAGGAGAACCGCTGAACCGGAGACAGGGTCATGGGCGGCCGAGGCTCATTGAAGGCTGAACCGTGTGGTCCGATCCAACAGAAGAGCTTCTGTAGCTCAAACTGCTGAAACAGTGATGCTGGTTCTGATAGAAAGGTGTCGGAACACACAGAGCAGGTTGTTGCAGATGGGGACGCTCAGGCTGCCATGTTGTCTGGGTGTTACGGCTGGTTGAAGTATGTTCAGAGGGAAGCGTTTTGCAAGTCGTAGCTCAGAGTTTGGGCTGGATGATCATCAGAGATCTGTGCTGTGTCTCTATTCGGATACTTCATGTAGTACACTGTGTACTTACTTGCGTAGTGTGTGTGTGTGTGTGTGTGTGAATTTCAACAGGGTAGTCTCGTCTCAAATCGAACACGGCCGATGTGCACAACCGCACCATGTATTTTTATTTGGGTTTTTCAATTATGACAATTCCATATTGATAAAATGGTCATCTTGTCAGCAAATACAGTATAACAGTGAATAGGCAAATAAATCAAAATATGTTAATTAAACAGTGGTGAATATACAGATGTTACAATAACAGAAAACAAAGATCACATGGGCTACTGCTTGTTATAATCCTGCCCCGCCCCCAGTCCTCGGCTTTACTGATCAATACCAACATTTTGTCCCAAATATTCCATGAATCTCCCCCAAATATTTTAAGACCTGTCCTTTAGTAATGTATGTGTTTTTCCATAGCAACACATGATTAAAGATCCTTAATATATTCAGTTACTATGAGTGGATATTGTAATATGTTGCCAGTGAAGTTTTTACTGAAACTGTACTCGATATCAATTTTCTGCAACTTGCCAGAAAGGTTAATTAACATTTCCTCACTATGGTTATTTAAAAAAAAAAAACTATATTTACTTCAAAATGTATTTGTGTTGCAAATTAGTTTTACTAGGAGATAAGGTTTTTGAAAGCAGGTTTCACTGGTATTACTGGAGTATGTGATTAGCTGCGTTTTAGGAGTGCTTTATACTTTACACCTCGACCTCCAGCAGCACGGCGTGACGTCTGTCTGACATCCTTAAATAAACCAAATTAAAACGGGCTCTGCCCTTTTTTTTTTTTTTTTTTTAAGTGCGACATGTCTGCTGGTTTTCACCCAGTCAGCAGTGTTTTTCCCTTTTCTGGCGAGTTTGTTCCGGAAACCAATCGAGGGCCTGATAAAGCCGAGTGCAAATATGAGGAAGATGGCCATCAGCATGTGGAGGTTTACTCAGTGTACACATGCTCTGACAGCAGCAGGAGAGGCTTGGCCGAGCTCTGCAGACGAACCAGAGGTCTGAGGAGGAAGGGGAGGCGAGCAGAGCTGCACTCAGAACTCGGTCAAATTAACACAAACTCAGAAAACACAGGCTGCGTTGTAGAGAAAATGATACGCAAAATTACACTTGCGTCAACAGTGCATCAAGACCGTAAATAAGAATCTTTATTAAAACATGACAGGTTGCAAGCGTGCCTCACAAGGCATGACAAAATGTATAAAACGAAGCAAATATAAAAGTTAAAAGCAGAATATACATATAGTATATCAAAAATATACATATAGTATATCAAAAAGTGTCCTTTGTCATCCTCAGCTGCCATCAGGTTCAGTTTTGAGCTGACGTCCCAAAAACAGTTGGCATTTAGCGTTTATCCTGTTAGCATGGTAACATTAAACATTTAGCAGGTAAGCTTGTTAGCGTGCTAATGACTGCATGTTCAGCATGGTCATGGTTGTGACATATTATTACAGGCGGATGACCACACACTAAGCACTAATGATTTTATTTGATCTGCTTACTGGGAGCATGTTAACATGAATAAAGTTAGCATTTAGCATGGAGTATAACGTTAGCATTTATCTCAGAGTCCAGCTGAGGCTGACAGGATTTTGGTCTTTCAGATTTAGTGTTGGAAAATGAGCAGATCAACAAAAGTCCTATGAATTCACCCACTGAGGACAGTGAATGTCTGCAAAAAATTTAAAGGCAGTTTATCCAACATTTGGTGAGTTATTTCAGCCTGAATCCAACTGGCAGTTGGTGGAAATGCTGGCGTGTTAAAGACAAAAGATGTGATTGTATTGAGCCTCCGATTCCTCAGAATTACCCCAAAAAAATGCATACAAGTGCTGGCTAATGAAATCCCAACATGGTGTATGTCAAGAGGTTAGAGACATTTGGAAAAAATAAGTGGAAATTACATAATTTAAGAGCATCTGTTACTTCTGTAATCTTTCAAGCCCCTTTTACAATATTAATTTAACACTAGCTAAAGGCAAACACAAACCAATTTTGGGAAATTAGCTTATTAATTGGCAATGTTGAGATGCAAATATACACATATTTGTCAGACTACCTAATGTATGAGGTGTTAAAAGACCCCCTGATTTTATTTATTGCGGGGTTTGTACAGGACTGTAGGAATAATAGTGCATGCAAAGCTTAAGTTAGGACATCCCTCATATGTATGCATGTGTGTGAGTGTGTGGTAAACGCTCCTTGTCCAAACACGGCATCCCTGGCTAAGCTCTGACCTCAAGCCGCTCGGCATGCAGCCTTCCCATTATTCTCGGTCAGGAAAAGGTCATTATTATTCATAACAGGCTGATTGGTTTCTTAAGCAAACAGAGACTCTGCAGCGAGGTGGCGAGAGGAAGAACCTCCTCACACCTCAACGCCAATCTGTGCCTTTTGTTTATGAGAATTAACCGCTTCGAGACTTGTTTTTCCCTTTAAACGTGCCCTTTAGATACTTTTCTCTATCAAACGACACATATATTTTGCGTCACTTCGCTCCTGTTCTTCAGTTAAAGCTGTATGATGTTTACACTGAGTGAAATTTCGGAAATAACGGCTGGCAGCAGTCTAGGGACGGCTCTATGGACGGTCCACCACTTTGGTCCAGACTCAAATATTGCGACACCTATATGATGGATTACCATGACATTTGGTTCAGACATTCATGGTCTCCTCGGGATGAACTGTAATAACCTTGGTGACTTTTCCTCTATAGCACCATCATCGGTTCCCAAGTTTAATTTCTGCATTATGTAGGTTTTGGATCAAGTACCTGCAAAGCGAATGACATTCCCATTAGCCTCAGCCTTGCTTTGTGTTTAGTGCTAATTAACGTTAGAATTAGAGCTAGTCAGATGTTAGCTTCTTGCAGATTTATCGGGATTGGTGTATGTGTTGGCTTATAAGTAACAAACTGTAAAACAAAAATGGCAAACGAGGTTTGAGGTCATTTAGAAATGAACCAAAATGTCCTGCTCAGCATGTATCTTGGACATAATAAAATAAAAAAATAAAAATCTAAACAATTCCCCAAACTCCATTATCGATTGGACTATAGTTGGCGTGCTAACCTGCTAAACTTAGATGGTGAACATGGAAAGCGTTATAGCTGCTAAATATCAGCATGTTAGCATGTCAGTGTGAGCGTGTTGCAATGCTAGCATTAGCATTTAGCTCAAAGCACCGCTGTGCCTCACAGAGCTGCTGTGGCTGTAAACACATTGACTTTTGTTGTCCTCTTAAGCTTTAACCACCTGGATGCAAAAGAAAGTAGAAATACAACTTCACAAGCTCCAGCCGAAGTCCAGCTTATGTTCAGTGTGGAAAACCCAGCAGAGAGAGATAATCCAAATTACATGAACATTTCTGTTATGAATTCTTATTTGACTGAGTTTCAAATTTGCGCCGTTTGCTTTTAATTCCTGGCTGTGAAGGATGACACCTGACCGGGTGTCAGCAAGGCTTCCGGGCTGCGCCTCTGGCACCAGAAAGGTTGAAGTGTTTAATATTCAACATGAGCTGGTGTGTTGTCTGTCTGAACACGTTGGTCCTGTGTGTGAAGTTAATGAACAACCTGCCGTGTCTGTAGACGTTACTTCTCTGAAAGCTTCCCGGACGGCTGCCGCCGTTTCACTGCTGCGTCCCTCCGGCACACAGAGCGTCGCTCCTCAGTGAAGGCTGACGTTTCATGACAAGAGTCGGGCCGAGCGGCTGGGAGGCCTGGTGGTTTTAGAGAACTGACGCCGTGCTGTGCACGTCAACCCAGCTCTTCTTCAGGTCGCCGCGCAGTGCTGTCAGCTGGCGAGGACGGGCCCGATGCTGTGCATGTGCACACAGCTGTGACAGGAAACCTGGATGTCATAGGCCGGGCTGTAAAGTTGCTTAATATCACAGATAAGCCCCGTTTGAAGCTGTTTGTGTTTTGGAAGTTGATGTTTCGCGTGGCTTTCTGCAGGATATCAGGACGGATCATTCGTTATTAACCAAAATGACATCCGTTGCTAGCCGGTCCATAACAACTGTGAAGCTGTGTGACAACAAGTTATTGTAATATTTTAAGAATATTATAGACTCCCCACGTCTGGAGGAACAAATCGATTGCTGATAAAAAATAGCTTTGGTTCATTACTAACATATTTCAAACTACAAAGAGCAAGTACACAGTGTTGTTTCTGAATGCTAGTTTTATTTGCTTTGTAGTGTGTATTGTCTTTGTTATTACCTTAATTTAAGAGCACCGTCTCCCTCATGTGTGGGAGATGTTGTGTGTCACATCCCTGAAACAAATAGCCTACTAACTTATTGTACCGTTTAACCACACAACTATGCCAGACATGAGTTTATTAATCTGAAGCTTCTGCAGTCCAAAATAGTTTTTGAGCAGATTTGTGAAAGACGGGCAGCTTCCCTCGTAATACCGTGATCAGACGGGAAGTAAAAGAACTTAATCAGTGACCTGCTCCTTTAATCAAACCAGGCAGTCAGATCGCTGTCAGCAGCAGTGGAAGACGTACTTATTGGTGCTGTAATGTAAATCCTCCCATAGGCGTTAAAGTCCTGCAGTCTAAACTCAAAGTACAGCAGCAAAATGTTCTTAAGTATCCAAAGTAAAATACAGAAGGTTTATTGTAATATCACTTTACTATCGTCCTTTTTATTATAGTTACTATGTTTTAATTTGGGTAAACGACCAAAGATTAACACTAGCTCTGGGTCAAAATGGGTTTTCTACCTTATAGGTATGTCATGTCAGTATTTAATGTAGACGTTTAATAAGATAATGTGATATTTACAGTTTGTCAGGTTTCGCTTGCTTGAGTGTTGCCAGCTGCTGTCCAAGAGGGACAAGTGGAATTTTACAAAAATGTTGCATTACATTACAGTAGTTTTGGAGACACGTTTATCCAAAAAAGACTCACAATAAGTGCATTTGAATATGTCCGACACAGTCTGATCAGCTGCCGACTGTGCTAAGTGTTAGAAAGCTCCAAAAATCTACAGCAAGTGGGATTTATTTATTTATTTATTTTTACAGCTCTTTTTTTTTTCCACATTTTAATACCTGGAAATTTTTCCAGATCGGCCTTTAAACTGTGAATCTCCTGTAGAATAGAGACGGTGTGTTTGTCATGAGGCAGATAAACATCACGGTCAGTTAACATGCGTCGGCTCTGTGGTTCTGGATGGCTTGGTTATCACTGAAGCATGCGGCTTCTGTTTGCCATTTGTTTTAGGGCTGAATAAAAAGCGATTTCCCAAAAATGAGCTACTTTAACAATCTACGTTCCGATGTCTGTTTTTGAAAAGTACAAAATAATCATGTAAAATAAAAGTGTTTGCTCATTACAAGTTAAGCTTTTACACCACAATCCTGTGTCTTGAATATCAACATGTTAAAGGTTTTTGAAAAAACTCCTCCAAATATTAACAGAATGTGTATTCATCAAACAGTTAATTACGTTATTTAATTCATTAAAATCCTTTCCGATGTCAACATTTTCTATTGGATTTTAAAAAGTTGTAACGAGGTTACAAATCACCATATTTCTGGATTTTGGACCAAAAATATGGTGATTTTCTTTTTTGATCTTGTTACCAGCGTTTTCATGAAAGCATTTTGTTGAATTAAATAATGGTAATTAACTGTTCAATTAGTGCACATTCTGTTAATATCCTTTTTCGGATTTCAACATTTTGAGGAAAAGGGGATCTGGGATGGGGATTTGGATTTTGGACATCAGACCATGTTTTCTTTTGCCATCGCAAAGTAAAATTAAAGAAATTGTCCGTTGTCTTTTGTCCTGTAACTTTATTTAGCTGATAAACTCTGTCGTCCACAATTAATGACATGTCAAGTATTTATTTATTTATATATATGTATACATATTTATTTAAATGGTAGTTCTTTACAGCCATGCTAGCAGCTCTATGAGCCTGCACTTTAATCAACACAGCGATGCTTTGAGCTAAATGCTAACGTCTGCATGCTAACAACTACCATGCTAATGTGCTAATGTTTAGCAGGCATAATGTTTTTTTTAGCATGAGATTAGGCGCTGAACACAAGCCGAAACCAAAATATTGGACAAATAACCTGAATAATCGCGTTTTCAGAGAACGTTTGATATTTTGCCTTTTATAACTGACGATGAACCAACTGAGAAAAAGCTGCAGGCTGGTTTTCTGTCCCGCTAATTGTTTCTGAAACTTTTACTTACGACCAACTAAATAATGTCGCACCACTGCGTTATTATTACTCTTCAGATTTTGGTTTTGCAAGTTTCGTTCGATTGGTCAGTGCTGGTTTTCATGCAATCGTATTCGGAAAAAACACCAAATACATTACGTACAGAAATGAGTCCAGATCTGCAGGACCGGGAAATCCAAAGTGTCTTCAGTCATTGTTGTCTTTTTAAATCCTGATGCCGCCAGATGTGCTCCAATAAACGCTGTTTAAAGCTGCTGCCTGAGCTGTGAGGCCTGTTGTCTGCTGTGAAGCATCAGCTTGTGTCCGACGCTAATGTGCTTTAAGGGGAGAGCTAGTTGTTCTGGCTGCTATCGGCTGATGCTTTCATGCGTCTCTGTGACCTCTGTGGGAAGAACTGCATGCAAACATTTAAGGTTTAACCACTTACTGTGTGTGTGTGTGTGTGTGTGTGTGTGTGTGTGTGTGTGTGTGTGTGTGTGTTGTGCTGGTAACTTTAAAGGTCAGTCCCAGTTTCTGTTTTGGTTGCTGCCGAACAGGAATATGATGCTCAACACACCTTTTAGGGGGAAGTTAAATAAAACATTAAAAAAAGCCGGTTTTCATATAAAGACTTTTATCTGTTGCACATTTACAAACACACAGCTGACAAATGGTGACTTTTTTTTGGGGGGGGGGGGACAACAATGCAAGAACACTTTTTTTTTAAATGTTTCCTCTCTAAAAAAAACCAAACAAAAAAGTCAGGTGTGCTTCAGGAGTCCATGATGGGCCTCGTGTACAGGTAGTAGTTGGTGTCAGTGTGCGCGGGATCCAGGCCGCCTTTGGCCGCCACCAGCGCCCCGGACACCGGGCAGCCGTAGCCTCCGTACTGCAGCACCGGGTCCAGCTTGTGGTGCTGCGGCTCGGACATGAGGTTGTTGATGGAGAACGGGTGGTTGAAGGCGTAGTGGTGGGGGTGGTAGTGGTCCGGCCTCAGGTGCGCGGCATCGTGCATCAGCAGCGGGTGGTGGTGGTGGTGGTGGTGGTGGTGCGCGTGCGAGAACGCGTGCTGGCTGTGCGCGAGCGGGGAGGGCACGCGCACGGGGCTGGAGGGCAACAGTTCCCCCCGGTGCGGTTTGAGGTCGACCCCGGCTGCCTTCACGTCCGAGGACGGAGGGGAAGAGGAGGAGGGGCAGGAGGAGGAGGAGGAGGAGGAGGAGTGCGGGGAGTCGGAGCCGCTGCTGCCGGTGGTTACCGAGCCGCCCCCCGGCACCGAGCCCGGCCTCCCCGCCGCCCCCTTGTCACCTGTGCCGGACTTTCTGAAGCGCTTCTGCCGCCGGAGGTAGCAGCCGTTCTCAAACATGTTCCCCGAGTCCGGGTGGAGGGCCCAGAAGGAGCCCTTCCCCGGTTTGTCCGGCAGGCGGGGCACCTTGATGAAGCAGTCGTTAAAGGAGAGCGAGTGGCGGATGGAGTTCTGCCACCGCTGCTGGTTCTGCCGGTAGAACGGGAACAGGTCCATGATCCACTGGTAGATCTCGTTCAGCGTGAGCATCTTGCTGCCGGACTGCTGGATCGCCATGGTGATCAGGGAGATGTACGAGTACGGCGGCTTGGCGTGCGTGTAGCTCCGCCGGTACGGTTTGGGCTCCCGGGACCTGAGGGCGCAGGCCTGCCCGTACACGGGGCTCATCACCGGCATGTTCCCGTACGGCGGCGGGCTGATGGGGCTCATGCTCGGCGGCAGCGCGGCGCCCAGGCCCGTGATCCCGGGTCCAGCCTGCAGCGCCGCCCCGGGGCTCTGCGGCAGCCCGGCGGGCATCGACGTGTGGTTGATCCCGACCGAGTTCACGTAATGCGCGTTCATGTGACCGGCGCCGGTCATGCCGGGCGCGCTCATGTAGCCGATGTTCCCGGTGTAACACTGAAACACAGAGAACCGGAGGATCAGCGCTTTTTGTTCACGCTGAAAAATGTTATTGGACATAATTTTCGTTGTCGACTCAATTCATTGTTTGGGCTAAAAACAAACAATGTGACAATTGTGAAAAGATGATTCGGTTTAATATAATTTTTCTGTTTTAAAAAAAAAAAAAAGACTTACTATTACAGTTCATTAATCCATAATTTTATATATATGAGTGAGTTAACTGCAATTAAAAGGTTCATTTAGATGCAACATAAATCTGTTTTTATCCTTTATGATTATCATTTTTCTGCCTTTTTAAATAATGAATAACATGTTTTACTGGTGTAAAGTAAACTATAACGTGCCTTCCTCCTCTTGCCTCTCTAATATATTTATAATGCAATCACTAATATATGAAGTATATTAACAGAGGTCATTACAGATGACTGAGGCCCTGTTTTCTGCAGTTTTACTTAAATTTCTTTCCACGACAATAGCTGAACTTTAATTTAAGTCTCAGAACTTTTCAACTTTAAGTTTCTTTATGACTCACTTGTTTTAATTATTAGGAAATTACAGCTCTGTAATTTTTTATTTATTTTTTTCCTCAATATGAAGGTTGGAAAATATCCAGGTGGAGAAAAACTGCATCTAAATTACTGGAATCTGCCTGAAAATGCTTCTTAACTACAGACATGACCTCAGTGTCTACGGCCCTGAACTGGTCTTTATAATTACCATTAATTAAAAATAAAAGTTGTAACATTATGAAGGAGAGGTCACTGGTCATCTGTCTTTTTAATTCTAATCAAATGCAACATCATTTAAAAACACGTAGTTTAGACTTTGGTGCTGTGATGACACACAAAGTCAAATAATCCTTAATTTAACCTTAAAGGTAAAGAGGTGAAACGTCCCTTTAACTCCACTTGTTTCAAACAAAGTCTGCTGATGATCCGCTTCAACAGTTATCTCAGGAATAATACTTTTATTTGATTTCAAACACTCTTTGGCTGTTAAAAGGTAGATAATTAATATATAAAAAGCTACCAATAGGCTGCAAAGTGACGATGAGCATCGCACGATCTTAATTGCAAAACATAAAATTTAAAATGCAGGTGCAGAAAAAGTAGGTTGAAACAAGGAGCGCGTGAGTAAAACACCAGCTGGCCTTTGGAAATAAGAATAGCTCGATTTCATTTTTTGTCAGAACCGCTGTGACGTTAATCTGAGATACCGGCTGATAATCCCGGTGTAACGTGCACGGACCTCGGCCTCTCCGTAGTAGCCGCCGCCGCCGCCGCTCCAGTCCGGCTGCTCGTGTCCCTCCATCTTGACGGCGCTCAGCATCGTCCACGCGCCGAACTCCACGCGACACGCGGGGACCCCGGGACTCCGCTGGCAGCCCGGTGCCGGTCCGCTGTCTGCCGGTCTGATTAGAACCGGGACTGGCTCGTCACACCTGAGCAGCGACTGTGACCGGGGACGGCGTCTGGTCTGTGCTGGACTCTGGCACCTGCGCTCGCGCTGCTGCCGCCGCCGCCGCCGCCGTCCAATCAGCTGCCTCCCATCCCTCCCCGAGCTCACACGATTTGCATATTCTATTATTAAGGAAGTGTTCACACGCTGTCGTTAAGTGCAAGGCACTGAGGCAAAGTGGACGTCGAGTATTTGAAGTGCTTTTAGGCATCATCCGTGTTTAAACTGTTGGAGCTCATTTAATTCTCTTTCCGGATTCGTCTGCTGATCATTTTCTCCATTAATAAATTGACTGATTAGTCAGTAAAAACGTCACAGCCAGCTCGCGATGCTCGCGTGTCCAAAGCTCAACGTTGCAGTCAATGACGTCATCATCATCATCATCATCGGCTAATCGATTCGTCGACCAATCGGTTCAGCTGCACTCGATTAAGCTGTTTGGGGAGTTTAATTTATAACAAAATGTATATTTTTTTCAGCTCGTCAAAGGTGCAAGAATCTTAATTTGTAAATTAACTAAAGCTGTCAGAGAAATGTAGTGAAGTAAAAAGTACAAGTATTTGTTCTTAAGTAATCGTGCTTGTGTTAATGTACTTAGTTACATTCCTCCGCTGGGTGCGACGGAAATTAATGTCAGTGGACTAAAATGTGGAAGAACTTGTACTTTACTTGAGCATTTCTACTTTATACTTCTATTATACACATCACAGGGAAACATTCTACTTTTCACTGCACTGCATTTATTTTAAAGCATTACTTACTTTGCAGATACAGATTAATAATACAAAATATAATCAGCTAATAAATGATGATGTGGTATTTATTGTTGGTTGGTTAAGATAAGATACAATAGTATTTATTAATCTGAAATGGGACGTTTACATAATGAGTACTTACTTCCGGTACTTTCAGTATATTTTGGTGCCCATACTGTCACTGAAGTAAAGTTTCTAATGCAGGACTTTTATATGTAACAGACTGTGGTATTACTACTTTTACTGAAGTATAAGATCGGCGTACCTTTTCCACCACTGCTGCAGCTTTGCCACTAACACTGGAAGCTACAATAGATCAAATAGACATCGACAGTCTGTAAATACGTCGAATCGGGTTTGACTTCTTGAAAATAGATTAGAAAAGAATAAAAAAAACTTTATTGTGGAATCTTTTGTGTGGGTGAAGGTTCAGAAATGTGTCTGTGCAGAATTCTGCCTGCTATTACAAAGGGTACATTAAAACACACTAGAAATGTAAAATTCCGCGGAAATGTTATGTGTGTCTGAAGTGCAACCGCGTGACCCGAGGCCCAGAACTGGTCTGTCACTCTCTGTCTAATTCGGTACTGTCACCTCTGGCAGTAATTAATAAGTAATTTAAGTAAACATTAATACTTAAAGGTATTAATACTTAAAAGTATCAATGCTCTGTGTTTATGTTGCTTCTTTGAACATGAACTTTAAATCAGACCGGAAGACCGGAAACTATCTGTGTGTGTGTGACGTGCAGCAATTAAAACGTGGTCTGTTTCACAGGGTTCGTACAGCTTTTAAAGAGTAACATCTCCTTATATATCCTTTCAAGCACTTTCAAGGTATCCCAAGGTATATTTTCTGTATTTTCTGTGTTTTTTTTGTATTTTGTCGTATTTCGTATTTTTGTATTTGCTTGTGTTTAGTGTATTTTTGGTGCATTTTTGTATTTAGTTGTGTTTTGTGTATTTTCAGCACAAAACTCAAGCAAATCAAATATACGCCAAAATACAAAAATGCGCCAAAAATACACAAAACACAAGCAAACACAAAAACACGAAATGCGACAAAAAACAAAAAACACCAAAAATACACAAAGCAAAATACCTTTCAAGGTATCCTTTCAAGGTATCCCAAGGTTTCAAGGTATCCTTTCAAGCACTTTCAAGGTATCTCAAGGTCT
>JAVQJF010050234.1:0-28466 GCA_036023855.1 Gadopsis marmoratus
TTCACCCATTCACACACCGATGGGGACACAGTTGCCATGCTGGCCTCCACCGGGGGCAACTTGGGGTTCAGTGTCTTGCCCAGGGACACTTCGACATGTGGACAGCAGGGGCTGGGATCGAATCACCAACCCTGGGGTTAATGGACGACCGCACTACCCCCTCAGCCACAGCCGCCGTGAGTCACAGTGAGTGCAAGGACAGTGACAAGGATTAAATGACAGGAAAGAATTTGATAAAACCCTGCATAATGCAAATTTGTGGACAGCTGTTACCCTGCTAGCTCCCGCATTTTATGTTTACAACCCCTACCCACGCAAATGTCGCCTGGCACCAGCTTCAGACGGCCTGTCTCCTGCTCCTCCATTGGTCAGGACCGTCACTCTAAACAGTTACTTCCTCAAAAACAAAACATCAGACTCAAGACGGCCAAGTTCCCTATCTAATCCTACCAGTGGAAGAGCTTCAGGGTTGCATTAGGTAATAGTGCACAGTCTCAGCTCTTCTTCTAAGCCACAAGCACCATTCCTAACCTATTCCCAGACCACTTCCCTAGAACAATTGTAAAACACAAGCGTGAGCCTCAGCCCCTTTGGCAGCCTCAGCCCTTTCTCCATCTTCAGTTTCAGTCTGACTGGAAGCCCGACCTCCAGCCTCAGCTCTGTGGGCAGAGAACCTTTTGTGCTCGTGTCAAGCGTTACATCCCTGAACTTTTGCTGTATTTCAACACCGCAGCAGTGAGCACGTTTCCTCCAGTGTGGACTGTCCAAAACTGACGAGGTTCTGTGTGTCTTTGCGTGTGCGATTGATTGAGTGAAGTGTGTGAGAGGGGGAAAGCAGAAAGGTCATGCTGGATATTTGTGCAGTGTGTATTGGCAAATGTCGACATGTATACCTATACCTACCCGTGCTTAATGGTTGTTTTCATAAGCAGCAACCCGCAACCCATTTCATCTTTTTTCTTTAAACAAAAAAATATAATGAAACCTAGCCGTAGCGGTGTTGTACAAAGGGACTTATAATATAAGCTGTAGAGAAGCACAAAGATTCTTCTGGCTTCCAAAGAACACACAGTCAGCGGATGACGAGGGCGGATCAAAAGACCGGTTTCCCTCTCGGTCAACTTGGCTTCATTTTATGGAACCAGACCTTGATACTCGACCCATTCCATGATGCCCAAATACCTTGTATGCTATTCCATAAAACACTCAGTATTCGCGACTAGACAGTCCTTCCACACATAGCTTTAATTATCATCACTTAACCCTGAGGTCATTTCCTAAAATGCAGCAAGGGAAAGGAGCACATGGGAGCAATTTTCTTTTCATGTCAGTGTTGCACTTTATCAATACCGCTCCTGAATGAGCTCATCTATATACCATCCTTTTCTTCATCCAGTCATAATATGCAATATATTTCTGCACAAATATGTATGCATAGTAATTGGTCAGTACATACATACTACCATTTCCAAAGTGAGTGTAATTGAAGGATTCCTTTTGTAAATGTTAGCGGTCTTCTTAGTCAAAATGCAAATTACAGGTGTCTGTTTCATTAATAATTCAAAATTTAACAAAAACTGAACTACTTGGGTTTGCAGGAGTTTAGCTTTAAATGACAACTTCAACATTTTGGGAAATACACTTAGATACCATTTTTTTTCTTCATTTTTCTTTGTCCCTTCAATAAGGAGCCAGAGCCAGGAGATGCTTAGCTTAGCATAAAGACTGTCTAAAGCTCACAAATTAACATAGATTATATCTTGTTGGTTTAATTTGTGTGTAAAATAAAGACAAGTTGTAACCTGTAAAACTGCTGCCAACCTAAGTTAATTGTCTCCTGGCTCCAGTTTCAAATTGAATAGACGGATGTAAGAGTGGTATCAACTCATCTCGTCTAACTTTCACCAAGAAATTAAACTTTTTTTTGACCTCCCCCCCACACACTGTTGAGGTTGCCAGTACATAACAGTATTCTGTGTGTTTTGGTCCTGGGTGGCCTTTAGACCACATCCTCCCCATCTCTCCTGAAACCCGAAGTGGATGGGTTGTTCCTTCTTCCATAGCTGCATTAGCAATGAACGTAATGTCCCCTTTTAACATTGAGACAAGGTGTACTGTATCTCTGAGGCCGTCTTGGCTGGAGATCTGTTTGCGCCTGTAACAAGTCGGTTGTTGAGGTGATGGATTCTTGGGGGGTTTCTAGGAGCGTTCGCAGGTGGCGCTGACAGGCAGGTGATGAAAGGTCTGGCCAGTTGCTGTACCTCGGAAGAGATTTTCATTTTTCTTCATCTCTCACCCTCATGTCAGGAGAACTGAGGCTTTTTAACGGCGCTTTCAGATCGAATACACATGAAAGTCAAATCTGCCAGGTAGACTTTTTTGGGGGGGGGGGGAGCTAAGGTCGGCTCCACCATAAAAAAAATAAAAAATTCACCCTATTCTTCATTCAGCGTCTGACTCCTGCTGCTCTGCTTGTCCTCTCTTTCATTTCCCTCTGTGCTGACCTACATTTCTCGAGCCCTCTGAGAGCGCGTGCTGAAACGTGATAGAAATGTAAGGCCAAGCGCATATGGGACTGATCAGGGATGCATTTCTTTGGTCAGAGCAATTCATGCTGCCTGCCCTTCACTGGCAGCCAAAACCATAGAGGCGCTCTGCCCAAGAGTCACTGTTTGGATAACTGTGAGAGAGAGTATTCATTCTCTTCTTTGTGAGTGTGTGTGTATATGTACATTCCCTTGAGTGTGCGATTTCCCTCCCATGCATGTGTATGCATGAAGCAAGGCCTTGCTATCTGCATCTATTCTGTTTTGAATCTTGACTGCTGTGATACAAATGACAAGATGTCTGTTGCTGCTCCTGTGGTTTGATTCAGTGACTTTGGTTTGATGTCTGTTTTCACTTTGTGTCCAAATGGGCTTTATCGGTGTGAATGACAGCACGATGTGAGGCAAGCCGCTATACTGTGCCAGTTATGATTTTGTTAAGAAATCTGTTTTATTTCCATATTTTTCTCGCAGTGGCAGCATAACAAGCCAGCCAACATTTCAGCAGCCATCTTGATGTGTCGGCGACACCATGTTCATAGATGTATCGCTGTCCTTTCACTTTCTATTCCTTCCTCTCTCTCCTTCTGTCCCTCCATACTGCAGGAGCTGCTCCCCCTTGTGTTGTCTTTCGAGCTTCCCGCCATCATGCAGTCTGACCCCAGCTCCCCGACCGTGCAGCACATCTCGCAGACCTACAACCTCACGGTCTCCTTCAAGCCCCCGACTCGCCTCTACAGGGCCACTGGCATGGTTCGCGGCTCACAGAATAACACCAACGCCGTCAAGGTGAGGAGGGTCTCGTAATTTGGAAGAGGATCAAAATTGGTTGGTGGTGTTGGATAGTATGAGTAATACGGCATTCTGTGCAGAATTATTGAGTCATGCAAAACGATGCAATCAAGCTGAATCATAAAATATGTTTTCATTTGTTGCCTTGAAAGAGAAAACACCATAAAATGCAATTAACATGCCATGGACTGCATTTATATAGGACTTATATAGGCCTCTCAGCCTCTCAGTCACACACACGGCAGCAGAGCTAACATGCAAGGCACATGTCTAACCATCGGGAGCATTTTGGTGTTCAGTGTCTTACTCAGGGACACTATCTAGACTGGAGGAGTCGGGGATCGAACCGCCAGCCCCACAATTAATGGATGACAGTCATACTTCAGTTTTAATAAATTCATTTGAACAAGTCTCTTCAATCTGTAAGCAGACATCCAAATCTGATTTGAAAAAAGGCTAAAACTATTTTAATAATTATTCTCTTAATATTTTTTCAATTAATGACTTAGTTTATATCAGAAAATAAGTTTCCCAGTGCCCAAATCTTCAAGTTGCTTGTGTTGTATGACAAATGGTCCAAAACCCAATTCACAGAAGTATGAAATAAAGAAAAGCAGCAAATCAAAGGTTTGCTTGTTGCCAATTCATTTTCTGTCAATTGACAAATTATTTCAGCTCTAGATTTAATTCCATATAAGCCTACAGTTTAAGTACTAATTGACCAACTCGGTCACATGATCATTTCGGTATTGGTCCTCTAATTTCCATTTTATAGAAATGTTTGTCTCTCTCTTCATACTGCACTGACTGCAATAATTAATGGCAACAATTCGGTTTTAGTTTGGATTCTTGCTTTAAATTGGAGACCAAATCGTAAAGGTCATAGGTTCAACGCTCCCAACGGTGTGAGTGTGTGTGTCCTGGTAAAGGTGCTTGAATAACTAACTGAACCCTGACCTGTGCACTCCTTGTTGGTCGTTTCAGTGTAACAATATTTGAGTTAATACCCTCACTCTCCTCCACCCATTCCCATGGTGAGCCACAGACTAAGAACAGGTTTCCGGATCTGCGCCGTGTCAAAGCCCACCGATGCTGACCGCTTTCCACACTTTTCTCGTATAAACAGCCTCGCTAATTTCAGCACCGCAGGGGCAAGAGAGTGCTGAGAGATGTTTGGTGGCTTGAAATGGACAGCTGCTGGTTTAGCTCTCCACTCGGAGGGGGAGACCCTGTCCCAGCGAGTCCAATAGTCTCTCCTGAGTGACATTTTTATTTTGAATTAATTTCAAGTTTCTTACTGTGTTTCCACCCCGCAGCTTATTTATGCATAAACATACAGCGTGTTTTATATATGTGTAAATACACACAGATGCTCTTCCTCGACTGGCATCTGAGATGTTGCTAGTTAAATCCTGCCAAGGAGTCTTTTCACCATTTCTGCCAAGTTCTACCTATTAACTACAGAGCCTGTTAACAATATGGAGCCCGTTTCAGTTTGCCAGTAGCATTTGGCATGTGTCTTCTTTTACTTATTCGTGTATGCTTGTGCACCTTAATTTGGACTTTCATGCTAGTGTTCTGTGTACAGTTCTGTATGTATACAGAAGCACCCCCTGGCCTGAGTGTGTGGTCGGTCTGAGGGGTCTGTCAGGATTGGGAAACGTGCCAGATGAAGGCTAGAGGAATATAGGGAATATGTGTGCTATGTTATGTGGTTGTGTGAGACCCTTGGAACACCTTCGAGGATTGCTAAAACCGCTGTGGATTGTTGTGTTATGCTGGCCGCAGTGTGTGAATTCCCATTGCACGCAGGAAATGACTTACTTTACCAGGCCAAGTGATGGCTTGCAGAGGCATAGCAGAGACGGAGAGGAATGAGACTGTTCCACTGGCCAGCAGATGCAGTTTAAAACGCAATAGTTTCCACTGGTGTTTTCTCTGGGAAATGGGCAACATGGCTCTACTGCTCTCATTGTTAACTGATTAGTTTTTAATGTGCTCTGGCTGCAGCTCCAAATAAAATATTGTTTCCGGTTTATTTGATTATCAATTTTTCTTTTTTCTTCTTTTTTTAAATGGTTTGATTTATTATCAATTACAAATGCCAAACATTAGCTGGCTAATGTCTTTGGGTTTTAGACTGTTTACTGAACAATACAAGCAATTTGAAGACCTCATATTGTTAACAATTGGTCAAAAAACAGATAAATATAATAATCATCATTTGATGCCCTGATTAGCATGAATGTTCTAGTTGTCATGTACAATATCATTAAAGTAAATATTTGCTTCTAATCATGTCATGATCAAAGCACTGCTGTGCCATAGTTTCACAGATTCGGTAGAATGAATGTAGACCATTTTAGTCTTGTTAAAATCTTTTTATATATATTGAGTCTATTGTCTGTTCCTCTCTCTGGAGCGGAAGGGGGCGGTAATGCACCAGGAAGCTGGATGCAAACCGCCGTAAAACTAAAAGAACCTTTTTATATATTCATATGTTTTGTTACCTTGTCAACCTCGTTTCCCCAGAGGGGTACTGCGCTGCTGTTGGAGCACCTGGCTGGGAGCCTGGCAAGCACCATCTCAGTCACCACCCACCTGGACATCGCACCACAGCACCACCTCTTCATGAAGGGCCGCAATGGCAGCAACATCAAGCACATCACCCAGAGAACGGGAGCCCAGATCCACTTCCCTGACCCCAACAGCCCCCAGAAGAAGTCCACAGTCTACATTCAGGGCACCATTGAATCGGTCTGCCTTGCACGGCAGTACCTCATGGTGTGTACCGTGTGTGTGTGTTTTCTTTATTGCCATCCACTGGTTGAAAAGAATTACTTTAAACTGCTAAGTTGAGGTTTTGTGGCTAAGGAATGGCACTGGCAATATATTCCTTACATATACAGATTCCACATTCTGTGTGGTAGCTATAATGGGTGTCATTGTTTTGCTAACATCATCATGGTATGTGTGAATGATGCGTGGGTTTTGAAATGGGGTTTAAGAAGTGAACCACGATTGCCTTTGGGGGTTTTGAATCGCTTTGGGGGGAGGGCTTGCTTGGCTCTGCTCATGCTGCTGAAATGTCCAGTTATTCAACAGTCTCGAGGATTTCCTGCGTGATTTATAGCCGCATACCTGCACATGAGATAGACACACACATTTCCATCCGTTTGTTTAGTTCTGTCTGTATACAGATTATCCCTATTGGTGTCAATGGTAATGGTTTGGCTTGCATGCACAGTAGATTTTGGTGGATTTAAATTTCAGCCCTGTCATTAGGTTTTGGACCAGAAGGAAGCGCTTCACATTTAAATTTCTGTTGTTTTTAAAAATGCTCTGTGGTCATTCTTGTTGCCTGTGACCGCTGAGGCTACCCTTATCTCAATTATTTTGAATATAATTAGATGTCTGTTAACAAACGTGTAAAAGTGATGGCTGTTAAATTACCGTTGGCTAAAATCCTCTGCTGAGCTGGTGCATATAAGATCTCTGCTATAAACAGCTTTAGCTTTCTGTTTGGAGATCCATAATGTGGGGCAGTAATTCTGCCAGAGCTGCCTTCTCTTTGTCTGCGGTCTCCCATTTGGCCCCAAAGACATTTAGCAAATGCCAAAGTTGTTGCAGTGACTAAACATGACTTTCTCTTGGTCTTGACACACAAGGAGCCCTCTTATTGTCTGAGTGAGAAAGTGAAAAACGATTGATTTATGAGAGACAAGTTAGAGGGGAGAGAAGAAGCATAGAAAGCAGGCCATGAGAGAGGAGGCTGTGAATGAAGAGAAGGGGATAAAGAGGAGTAGGAGTTGCCCTGGAAGTAGAAGTCGAGTGTGGACGCACAGGAGGGGAGGGAGAGGAGTCCTGCTCTCAGTAATGGACTGTGTGATTTGGCCTCTTCCAGGCAGACTGTAGATTACAGCTCCAATCTCAGGCCCTGTCAGAGCCAGCCTGGCCCTATACTCTGCTGCTAATTACACCCACTCACGATAGGAGCGCTGTCCAGCGCTGGGCCCAAAATATAGATGTCTGTGGCGCTTGTGGTGGTGACGATGCAAAACAGATTGCTCTTGGCGGAATTTCCCGATCTGTGTGTGGGGTGAATCCTGCAGTGAATCTTGTATTTATTGGTAAGACCAACATGTAGGTCTACAAATGGTATAGTAAAGGGACATTTACTACTGTTATGAGAAATAGCCTGTAATGTAGGAACACGGATATGTTACAGTATTCTAGCCAGGTTCTGAAAGATATTAGTCTGCAGCTGACATAAGAAAACGTCTATTTTGTGTTTGCTCCACAGGGCTGCTTGCCTCTGGTATTAATGTTTGACATTAAAGAGGACATTGAGGTGGAGCCCCAGTGTATCACAGCACTGATGGAGCAGCTGGATGTCTTCATCAGCATCAAACCGAAGCCAAAACAGCCCAGCAAGGTATGGCACCAAGCTCACACAGCATGGAAAGTTTTAAGGGGATTCTTAGCCAGCAAATCACATTATATCACCAAGTTAGCATTTTTATTTTGGGCATATTAGCATTTAGCTCAAAGCACCACTGAGCCTGGCCTCACAGAGCTGTTTGCATGGCTGTAAATGCTTAGTCTTGTTTAATATTGGCCATTTAAAAAGGCCAATACGTGTAGAGTTTATGTCTATTTTAAATGTTACAGCATAGAATGGACAAGATTAATTAAATGAATTCAAGCTTAGAAGGAAACCTATTTTAACTTTTCATCCTGGGAAAAACAGCTGTCTAAAATGCTGTGTCAGACAGAGGGGGGGGGGAAAAAGACCACCCAGAAACAATAAGCCACTGTTCCATTCGAGAATCACACTCCGTCAAATGTCACAGCATGACATTGCAATAAATTACAGCTCGCCATGTCACATTTCATCAGTTTTTTTTTGATGAAATTTAAAAGGAAAAACTGGGACCCTTTTTATACCGAGAGGAATCATGCCATACCAACACTGAGAAGAGTTACGGCAAATCGACATCTGCCACAGTGGGGAATCGCAGTCTGCTCTCTCCGCTGCATACAGCCTGCCAGGCATGTTTCACCTGATCGACGGGAACTCTCAATCCTTTTATTATGCCTCAGCTCTTCCAACTAACAAATAAAAAGTAACTGGCTTGATTTTCCTGGTATTCTAAGCAGCAATTTGCATGCCTCTTACAGTAACCGTGATGCGCCTGTGTTATATTCAAAGCCAACCTCTGTTTCATGGCCTACTGTTCTACAACACATAATATTCCTAATCATATTTCACCACTTGGCACAGTCCTGACTGTCTCTTCAAGGTTCCCACATCCCTCCCCGAGCCAGGGCTCAATGCCTAAAGCAGACAGGCTTGTGGGGAGCGGTGCGGAGGTGCCAGTGTAAACACTGATCCAGCTCAGATCCTCTTAAGAACCCTTCACTTAAACATTTTAACGAGGTGACAGCCGTAATCCAAAAGGCCCGTCCAAATGCTATGCTGTAGCTTCTCTGCTCCCGGCGCTTTGGCAGACCCATGAAGGTGTGTGTGTGAGAGAGACTGATCGTGATTGGAATCTATTTTTCAAAAGCTCGGCTCTGGCAAAACCAACGATTTGTGTTCATTTTTATTCGATCTTCATGAAGCTCAGGGTTTCTGTAATGTGGAAAAAGGCACAATCATTTCTCACTGATTTAAAATCTTTAATGTTAGAATTATTTACTGTCAATTTAGTGCCTATAGTATAACAGTAATTGAGTAAGTAGTGCCTCATATTCTCTTCACTCGTATCAATGAGCGAGATATGGTATGTTATAGTAGTTGATTAAGAGATGCTTTCTCTCAATCTTTTCTCGTATGTTTCCTCTCTCCCACACTGCCTCAATGTTTATCCTTCAAATCTTCCCTTAATTCCCTCTTCCTTCCTCCCCTTTATTTTTGTCTCCCCCCTCATCCTCCCTTTCTCTCCGTATCTCGCCAACATTCCCTTCCCCCTATCTGTCCTTCACTCCTCCGCTCCCTTTCCACTTCTGCCTCTCTCTCATGCCTTTTTCCCCCCTTCGTTTTTTTTTTCTCACCTCTCCACATTTGCTCTTTTCCCTCTTTCCCATTTCCCCTCCTGTCTCTTGTTGGTTTCTCACCACTTCTTCCTTTTCCCTCGGTCTCTCAGTCTGTGATAGTCAAGAGTGTGGAGAGGAATGCAGTGAACATGTACGAAGCCCGAAAATTCCTCTTGGGTCTGGAGAGCAATGGGGTGTCGTCCTCCTCGCCCTCTGTGGGGTTGAATCCCGCCACCAACGGCCCGTCCCCATCACTCATCTGCCCCGTTGGCCTGGACATCCTGGCCTCAGCTGGCCTGGGGCTGAGCAATCTGGGTAATGACACAGCACTTTCTTAACAAGTTAAGACTGCTTGTTTTAGTTTTATTATTTTACTTTTTTCATGATGGGAGGAAAAGACTTTTGGAGGAAAGTTAAGAAGTGACCATCTTTCTTTATTCTTTTTTTTTTTCCCTTGCACGAAATGCAAAAGAGATTAAATGTCTTTGTAGGGGAATGCACTCGGCATGGAGACACATACGTCCAAGATATCTCCGAGTCGGATGTCCTCAAAGTCTGTTTTCGCCTGGTTAACTGAATCACTGAGTGCAAGTGATTTTTTTTAAAATATAGGATACAAATTTTCTCTCAACATCCACATAAATCGCATCCAGGGATTCATAGCACCATCCTCTCTGTATGGGCTGTACAGTAGGAGCTGTTTGTCTGGAGACATGGCCTCTCCATGATGATATGAAATCCATGCCAAGAAATGAGTCCCGCATGTACAAATCTTTGATCGGCCAACCATCCGAAAATAGCCTCAATACGAATTTAGTTGCACCACATTGAATAAATCGCGAGTTTAAGGATCGTAGGATGACTGGTTGTTATCTTGAAGGAGTTTTTTTTTTTTTCTGCAGATGTTAGAAAGGGTGACATTTTTGTTGATTGTAGTAAAAGAAGCATTAAAGGTAAATATTTAGACCCAGTTATCTGCTTTTTGCTTTCATATATCATTTCTTTTGGGTTCAGACTTTAAAAAAAATGGACATGAGTAATGCATCGATGGCAGTAGGAAAAACAGATAGTGGAATAGGCTGACAGGCTATAACTCATGGCTGTAAGCACATGCTGGCAACAGATCATCACAGTTTAAATATAAATGCAGTTCGTTTTGTGTGTCTGTATCATCAAATGCTAACTACAGCAAATCTACATTATATTAAATATTTCCTTTCCATGTTTGAAAGAGGAGGATTTTGACAACAGTTTAACAATATCCATAATGGTTTTTTTTCTGCAGCCATGGGATTACAGGAACAATATTAAGGACACATGGGGTAGATGAGCACCTATATTGGGTCTGTATTTGTGATTATAGCAAATTGAACTTTGCAACTCTTGTCTGTTCGTGTGACGAGAAATTATGTTGGTATTGTGTCCCCACCAAATTAGATGAAGAAATTTTGAGTTTAAAAAGTTGGTCACATAAAACAGCAACGATATGCCATGAAGTCCCAGTACAGTAGGAATGGGTTCTTGCTGTCTCGTTTAAACCCAGGGGCCCGGGCTCGACGCTGTGGACGGCCACATCCTGGCCTTTAGTAATTGCTACATGCTTTTCTTCCTCAGATTATACACCAGTTTGCCAGAAGAATCCCTCGTCTTATTCCTGGAGCCAAACTAGCCCCTTGTTAAAGCCACAGACCTGCTTCTTTCTGTTTTCATATACTTTGTTTGGGTTAAGACACCAAACACCACATTGTTGGTTCTCTCAATAATATGGTTTTATTGGGTATGAGGACACAGACATGTACTTTTGCATCCATGACCTTGTAGAAATGTAAGAAATTCTTCCTCTAACTTGCTGTGTGGTTGATGACAGTGTGATGGAACTCCAGTGAAATAGCTGGAAGACCAAGATTATTTCTTGAGGGCCAGAGTGTAACGCGTGATTAGCATGAAAAATGCCTCTGAGCTTTGACAGGCGCGCCGCTAATCTATTCATCTCCTGTTCTCTCCTTTCTTTCCCGCTTCCTTTCTGTTCTCCTCAGGTTTCCTGGGTGTGACGGCGCCCCACTCCCTCACCAACTCCGGTGCCCCAAACGCTGTCCTCAACAGCTTAAACTCCTCCATGAGCCCTCTGCAGACCCCGAGCTCCAGCACCCCCACACCCTCCCCCTCCCTCTGGCCTAGTTCACTCACCAGCACCCAAGGTTGGTATATTGTCCAATGTCTCTCGTTCTGTACTGGTGTGTGGTTCTCTAAGATGTCTTTTGATGTATGTATGAAAACCCCAGCAACTTGGAGGTTAACCCTCAAGGTCAAGTTAAAGGGAAACTCCACTGATTTTACACATCAAAGTCTGTTTACAGGTCCTGGGGAGTATAACTGCATATGGGGGGGGAGTTGTATAAAGTCTTTTGTGGCTCCAGAGGGAGCTGGGTGGAATCTGATAAATTGCCTGGAGTGAAGGAGAGGAGTTAGAAAGAAGTGAGGTTACCAGATCTCTGTTGCCTGCTCCTCATCTCCGACCAAACTGTCGTGGGCTAAGTTGCATTGTGGGTGATGCAGGCGCCCGGTTTTTACAAAGAAGTTTGCATGGGATAAACGATTGTATCTCTGGACCTGCTGCATTGATTTTATTCAGGGTTTTTTTTTTACGGCGTTTGGAGTGCAGTGCTAAATCTGTAGAATACTTTTTTTTTGTTTTTTTAATTGTACGATTATATCTTTAAGGAGTTTGGACTCCTAAATATTATTTCAGTTTTTATTTTGTCATAATCTTTTTAACAAATGGGTGGATGGACAGACAGACGAACAGAAACCTACAGGTCTCGGGGATAATTGTACACACGTCCCTTATGAACTACTAAAAGTCCAACGTCCATGCTACATTCTTCACCGTGTATGTTTTCAGGCTTCTCATCTCAGCTGATGCTGCACCCTGCAACCCAGGCCACCCTGAGTAGCATCCTGCTGTCAAGCGTGCAGGGTTATACACAGAGTACACCCTCCCCTCCGCCAGGCCTTGCCCCTATAGACAAACAGCCCAACGGGGTCCCTGACTGCACCAAGGGCCCCTGCACTCTTAATGGACATGTCAAGGTTGGCCCATTTATATACTGTATGCTGCATAACTTAAAGTTCACTTTGACTTTTTTGTTTTAGTAAATTTTTATTTGTCTTGGATGTATTTTGCTGCGTGTGTGTGCGTTTGTCCCTGTGTGCATGCCTGTATAGCATCCTGGCTCAGTCTATGGGAGGATAGCAACTGCGTCACTTGCAGAAACAGTTTTGAGTCCAGCCCCATGTGACTCAGTTCAGGAGGCCAGCGGACACAATCCATCAGAACCGCTGTCCAGCAAGTCCAGCCCAGACGAAGGTATTCCTCCCTACTTCAACTAGCCTACACACTATGCAACACTGTATGTGGTTGTTGCATCATTGCTCTTATTTTATAGTAAAAGGTCACTTATTTTGTATGTGGCCATTTACAGAAAGATTAAAGCTGGTTTGTGATATTGTCCGTGCTTAAAGATCAGATTATACTTTATCTGGCCAGATAGCCACAAGGCCCATGCCCATTCATATTTTATTTGCTAATCACCTCCCACTCAAAATATCAAGCCTATCCTCCTCAAATTTGAAAGTTATTAATTGGGCAGAGCATTCGCATGCTTCATCTTCAATGTCAATCTAACCTGGTGACCACCAGACTATTTAACTCTGTTTTAAAAGAATTTCTAATCTAAGATTCATTCCCTTATTCTCAACCATGTTCTTGGCCATGTATTTTTAAAGAACTTATAGATCATCAACTCGTTTAAAAAGTAAATCGTAAAAGTCTTGTCACAGGAGTCTAGCTCTCATGTGAATCAGCTATGTTAAAGGTGCACTTAAAATCTTGTGATTTATGTGCGATTGTAACCTTGGACGGACATTTTAGATATGTTAACATTTTTGATGCTGCTGGACCCTCGTCCTTGCAGACTTAACATAAATGTCCAATTTAAGCTTTTCCACTGCAGATTTATGTAACCCTTAAACCCACTTTGAGGAAAATGCCTTGAATGAACTTATTTCTATTTCTCTGTACTGTCCTCCTAACCTCATAACTCCCTATGACTACGTTTATTGTGTTGGAATGGAGACAGATTAACTGCTGGTCTCCTAGCGGTTCAGAAAGGCCCTCATTTCCTCTGCGTCTTACGTTCGCGGTTTTCCCCTCAAACCTTCACTCTCACGCGTCTCGTTTTTCTCCACTGTTTTCTGAGCTGGTCCTCCCCCAATGTGGTGCATCCCAGTAAGGTTTCCTCTCCCTCCCTTACCCCCGCCTGTGTCTCAGAATGTGTTTGGACGGGCTCGCCCAGTCTGACTCGACTCTACAGTGTGGAATGAGGGAGTGAAGGGGGATTGTTCAAACATTAAGCCCCAGAGAGCTTCATTAGATTGACTGACTGACATCATATTATTTTATGCTACATCGTGCACATCCAGATATTCTTGAACATGCACATGCATAAACTCGCACACAGGAAAATCCTGTTACACGGTGCAGGTTCCTGTCAGGCTGAAAGCAGAGTAGCAGGGGAAAACCACTATAATTACAGCTGCTGTGTTTTAATTAATCCAGGATCCAACAGTACATATGCCCACCAAGCTACACACTCCTCTGTCACTGCTGACAGACTGTGCGTGGCAGAAATGTACAGAAGACGGCTGTAAACTCTCTCTGTTTTTACACATTGTTTAAACGTTGGACCGATTTTAACTAGGATGAAATGAAAGGGATCATCAAAATGTTTGTTTGTTTCAGGCTCTGACACATTTGTTGAAGTGGGCATGCCCAGAAGCCCTTCTCACTCAGCCAATGGGAACGAACTGAAACAGATGCTGGCTTCGTGTAAGACGTCATCGGGGAAACGACAGGCTGTGGAGCTCCTGCAGGGCACCAAGAACTCCCATCTACAGTATGTTTAAATCTAGTGATCATTTACAGCTTGTCTTGTTACTGTTGAGCATCCCTTCTGAGATGATTTACAGCTCATGCTGTTACAGTTTGGCAGTTTTCTATTAATTCCTCCACACATGGACAAAGTGATAGCCACAGAAACACTGGGGTGAAATAGCATTCAGTGGAATCAAACAGATTTTTATTTTTAAAAGGTGGTAACAAAGTGTCAGAGGTGGTTATTTTGTTCCATATGGAGATATAGGTAAGTATTGGCTGCCATATGGACTGGGTTGCTGACCATGGACAGCATGGTTATTATAATAGCCAGCTGTTTCTTAATAATAAAAACTTAATCAGTCAAACCTGATGAGCCGGGACCATGAATAGCCTCAGTGCCAATGTCAGGAGATGATGAGATGAAGAAAAGACTATGCAATGCCTTGAGACTCTGTGCATTTTGTACCTTTTTGTTTTGTTGTTATGATATGGCGTTATATAAAACTGATTAGCATTAAGGCTACATTTTCTTCACTCGCGATACTATATTTCTGTGTAATCCCAACAGCTCTGACTGTCTTCTGTCGGACGCCGAGTCCAGCTCGTCAGACAGTCCTGTGGCAGATAAGAGGGCACCCGGTAGCGAGCGTGCGGCTGAGAGGGCAGCACAGTTGAACGAGAGGGAGAGAATCAGACTGGGACCGCAGACCTCCTTCGCCAACATGCAGGTAAACACACACACAAAGAAAACACATTTTTGTGAATACAGGGGTTTTAAGTAATTAAGTATTAAAAGCTATCTGCTGTCTTTTCAGGCATTTGACTATGAACAGAAAAAGCTGTTGGCAACCAAAGGTAAGTTGACATTTGTTATCTGGTGGAAAAATTACAGCATCATTAGTAGTTCCTCGATGTAGCCCATAATTTAGCCTTGTGTGAAGACAGACTGCCACATAACCGAAAGGTCACAACTGTCAGTACTTTCGTCATCAGTTATGTGTCCCCTGAAAAAGTATCTTTTTCAATTTATCCCTATAGATGGAAGTCTTACTAATGGCCAAAGTATGTAATTCACAAAACTCCATCTAAAAATGCTGGCAAGATTCCAAGGCTTCCAAAGACACCAACTATGTAACTTATGTGGCGAAATCATGAAAAATACGCTCCTGCCACAAAACGTACAGTGCTATAACATGTAATGTTGTTTAATTTAAGAGAAGGGACAACATTCAATTGATAAGGGAAAACGGTCATTTGTGGTAGTTTTTAGCTGAAAAGAAAAGGTATTTTGCTTTATCTCTGTATAGGTGCACGTGTACATCACTGCATGTCTGTATTCACACAGCTATGTTGAAGAAACCTGTGGTGACTGAGGTGCGGACCCCTACCAACACGTGGAGTGGTCTGGGCTTCTCAAAGTCCATGCCAGCGGAGACCATCAAGGAGCTGCGGAGAGCCAATCATGTTTCATACAAGCCCAGCATGAGCACCACCTACGAGGTCAGACACACAGACACCTCAGTGTTTGCCGTCTTTGATAAGTTCACCCTCTTTGGCATTTACTGTCGTCATGTGTATATTCCGGAAGATTTTATCTTTTTTTGTAACCTATGCTAAGATGCAGGGAAGTCACTCAGAACTCAGCAGGCATTCAGAATTCCTTGTTGAATGTTTGAATTTTCTTTCTGTGTTTTCTCTCTCAGGACTCCCCGCTGTCCTTGTCCCGATCCGGCAGCCGGGAAGGCGTGGGGAACGGCAGTGACTCTGACAACTGGCGAGATAGAAATGGCGGCGGTAACGGCCTGCCCGGTCACGCCGAGTTCCCCTCCGCTGTCAGCAGCCCAAAGAGGAAGCAGAACAAATCTGGTGCGTATCTCCATAGTATTTATGCTACAAGGACAAACGAGCACCGATCATTTTTAAGCATTTCATTGGTCACCTATGCAGGCATCAAGAACCAGAACAATTTACCAATACGTCACCTGTTAGATGTTCCTCAGCAAAGACTAACAGAATATGTTGTTAACTTTGTGGTTGGCACTATTTGTAAAATTATTTTGTTATGCTTTGTGTTTTAAGCTTAAAAAATTCCGCTCTGTTAATGATGAAACACTGAAGAGAACAGATGAAGTATACAGTCGAGAAAACACCATCCACTCAAAAGTGAACTTGTTTTAAGTGTGTGTGTTGCTGACTCACCACTTTTCTCTTTGTGAAGTTCAGAGATGGTACTTGAGCTAACTTCCACTGAATCTGCCTCTTTATAATCTCTCTCTTATACCAACCTTGCTAGTCTGTGAAACAGGAGCGTATATTGGTCTCATCAATTAGTTTAGGTTTCTGACTTTAATATACGTCTACATTTGTTGACTAACTAAAAATGGTGTCATCCCTTCGTGCAGAAAATTCTTTTTATGACTGTAGATCTGAAAGCTCAGATGTGAATGAATTATTGCTGCTTTTTTTTTTTTTTGCTTGCTTCAAATTCTTATCACATGTGTCTTCATTCTTGCCTCATTCCTTTTAATGGACAGCTGCAGAACATTACCTCAGCAGCAGCAACTACATGGACTGCATCTCTTCGGTAACTGGCAGCAACGGCTGCAGCCTCAACTCGTCTCTGAAAGGCTCAGACCTGCCTGAGCTGTTCAGCAAGTTGGGCTTGGGGAAGTACACGGACGTCTTCCAGCAACAAGAGGTAGCGTAGAACGTGAGCCCACTTCTACTAGTGTTGGGATTTTTAACTGAGGGACTGTCGGCCTGAATACGAGCACTCACACTGCCCTCTTCATTTATACAGCGCCATATCATAACTAAGATATCTCAGGGCAATTTTTCATATAGAGCGGGTCTTCCTCAATGCGGTATGTAGCATTATAGTGTAATTAAAAATTTTAATTTCCATATTGTATAAGTAACGAGAGAAAACATTTGGGAGAATATTAGCGAAATGTCAGGGAATGGGGTTTGCCACATTTTGCTGCTTCTGTGTTGGAGGACGGCATGCACAGTGTTTGTGTAGAAAAAATTGATAATAAAAAGACTCCAGTAAAAATAAGTGTTTTTAGTCACAGGTGGCAATTTAAATAAGCATTTGTAGTAAGGATGCCACTTGATTTTAGTCGCAACATTTATGGGTAAAGGTCTCCTATTTGTATAAAGTGCTGAATTGTAATCGTGTATGTTAATTGGGTTTGTTGCTACGTCCAGATTGACCTCCAGACATTCCTGACTCTAACAGACCAGGACCTGAAGGAACTGGGCATCACCACCTTTGGAGCCCGCAGGAAAATGCTGCTCGCCATCTCAGGTACAATTGATGAAGCGTGTGATCGTTACGTTTTTCATTTCATCCCTGTCTTTCACTGCTATGAACTGTCCAGCAAAACCAAATTTGACACAAAAAAAACATTAGCACAAGGGAAGATGCCTACAGAGATCCCCACATACGACCACCTGTGTCGACGATCACAGATGTCAGCTGGAGCCTCTTCCTGCCAGCTCGATTTGACTTGTGTGTTTTATTCACGTTTCCAGTTTTGTCTGTCGCTGCAACACGCCAAGTGACAGAGGTCTTCTCCACTGCTGATTTTAAAAGCTATAAGAGGCCCTTTTTGTTGGCAAACTAGTAGAGAAGTTCATAACAGTACGGTTAAATAAGTTATCTTGTAAAGACACCAAAAAACACATGTTGCAGTAATCTGCACCAGCAGGAGTAAATGGCATTGAGGCACATTCTTCTCAGATGAGGGTGTCGGTATTTCTCCATTTGCTCCAGCTGTCTCCCTGAAGCTGATGTAGACTCTGTCCCGTTGTTCCACTGGATCTAATGTGAATGCTGTGGGTGTCGCACTTCATTACTGATGTCATATTTTTGTACATTATAATAGCTGGAGTTGTTGGGCTGTAGTATGTTCATCCTGCTCGTGTTGGGATCATGAGTTTCCTGCCATGGATATTCTGTAAAGGTTCGGAAACCTCAGGCCAGAGCCAGGCGTGACAGTGGGAGCAACAAGGGGAAATGGCGAGGCCAGTGCTCTGATTATTAAGGGAGCAGAGGGATTCGAGGCCAGAATTGGTTTGTGCAGGTCAACTTTCATCTCTGCTGATGGACTGTTAGGCTCCAAAACATGCACAGTGCTGTCCATCTCTTTGTCCTTTTTGTATTTTTGCCTCTCATTATAAAGAGATCGAATGCCCGTCAAGGCTTTGATTCAGACTGGCAGGTTTCAACTTCCTGCCAGTCTGCCAGAAAAAGCTCGCTGCCTCCAGTAATCAAACTGAAGGTTTATGCTGGCAGCGTCAGACCGCGGCTATCATGTGAATAATTCAGAGATGCTAGAGTGTGCTTCGGACATTTTTATGAAAGTGTTTTGTCCAAGCTGCTGTGTAAATCCAGATGGACACAATGAGGGCTTTTGTTGATCTGAGAAATCCTGTAGTGATTTGAATCCAATTTTCTTGTCATTGTTGATCAATTGAGGCTAAAAAGAAATACTAACATATTCCTTGGTTGTGTTTATTTCTTTCCTTTTGGTTTACTTCAGCTCACAAAGCAACACAAAGAACATTAACATTATGAACCATGTTTGTACCACCTTTGCTGCCACTAATGTTTTGTGGTGCCCTTTTGTTTTTGTTTTTTTACAGAACTAAACAAAAACCGGAGGAAGCTATTTGAGCCACCCATCAGGTCATCCTTCCTGGAAGGGGGAGCAAGCGGCCGCCTCTCCCGTCAGTTTCATGCAGACATAGCCAGCATTAGCGGGCGATGGTAGGCGCCTCCAGGCCATCCCAGAACCGTCCACGATGGAGACCAGCCTCCAGCATCTTTCTGTGCCTCAGCAGCCCAGGTTTCAGTGGTTGTTTACCCTCTTTCAGCTTCAGCTGAATTAAGACTGTTCAAAATGTTGTCGTTGTCATATAGTATGTAGCTATATATATATATATATATTAAAAAAGCCATAGTTTTACCTGAAGTGCCAACAAGTTAAAAGGGATGTCTCAGATACACATGGTTCAGTGTTTTCGCTCCTTTTTTTTATAGAGCCGTTGAGTCTGAGAATCTGGAGCATTTATAGGTTGTTGCTGTTATGGTTCTGAAGAAGGGTACGGTCCAGTATTTCTGTCCACTTTTTGTTCAAGGGAACAGGCAGAATGATTAGTACAATCATTTTACACATTGATACTACCTGCATTTGTATTATGCTGTTGTATCAGTGACATGCACTTTAATAATACTAGACTTTTGCCTGTGAGAGCCTAATTCCTTAGATTGAAATAATAACTATGCATTTTTTTTTTATTGACTAAAAAAAGCACAGGTGCATTTTGTGCCAAACCAAATGTAAGCACTTAACCAGTGAGATTAGTGTGCCGCCAAATGAAGTTCAAAATAGGTCAGCATGCCAAAGTGGTGACTTCACCAATTTTAACACATACCAAAAGGAAAGTATCTTAAGTGTTCGGATTGGTGGACATTCCTCCGAGGTCAGTGTTTGTGTCCAACCGCAGTCTGTTTGTATGTCTGTCTAGAGAAAACAAAAAAAATCTAATATTTTGTACTTATTATGCATTTTGATTTTTAGTTTTTAGTTTTTATTACTATTTTAGGGGAATGGGTGGGATGTTTAACGGAAATCAGTTTACATATGTATTTTTTATACATTCATGAATGAGTTTCTATGATTTTGTAATTAGATTATTAGTATCTTTTACTTTTTTCCTGCCCTTTAATCTGTGGAGCCGTAACATGACTGTGCCGTTAGACAGCAGCAGAGACATGAGGCAGTTAGGCTAAGCTTTATAGGCCTCTCTCTGATTGTGTCAACAGGCATCTTTCTGTGGTTTTTCTTCTTTGTTTGTTTATAGTACATGGTCTATTGTCTCATCTGTTGTTTGTCAGTGTTGGCCTCCCTGTGGCCCCTTCTGTGTGCCTAAAATCTCACAAAGCACTCCTCCACGTATCCGGAACATGAGTTCCTAGGATAAAACAGTGTGCCTTTTTTTATTTTTTTTTGTCTTCCTATTCACTGGCGGTTCCATTTAGAGCAAGGAAAAGACCTCGTTAACAAAGCAAGGCCATGCCTTTTGTAGCAAAAAGTGCCAATGTACATAGTTTTTCAGCAGGGAGATATTTCATTAAGAACACTAATATTTTTGTTTGACCTTACTCTCCAGATAGGAGGTGCATCACACAAAGAACCATTATAGTTGGTTTCATATGAGAATTTCGACACTAGACACGCATAAGGAACCAAAGCCATCAGATGGACTGAGATTTAAGATGAAAACAAATAAAAATCTGGAATTCTCTAGTATCAGACGTGCAATCAAATATCCACAAACCCTGGTTAAGCAGTGTTCAATGAAGTCGCAGGATTACACATGCAGCAGCAGTGTTTATGAGCAAAGCTCCTGTTTGTTCTCCTGCTCCTGCGTTTTATTCGGAGGAAAACACCCTTTTCCAACAGTTCATTAACTTCTGATAATTCAAGTGGGTGTTGTTTTTTTTTTTGTTTGTGTGATGTCCTTGAGGTTTATCTTAAGATTCAGCCCACAAGCCATTCCATCTTCCAATGTCCTGAGCATTTTTGTATCAAGTGCAATTAAGTGCCTCTTTTGTAATGTTTTTTTAATTTTTTTCTGGGAAAATGTGTTTATATTTGCAGTTCAATAAGTATAAAAGCTAAGACTGAAGAACTTCTTATCTTGGTTTAAATGAGTACAGTGTATAAAATCTATTAGGTATGTAGATGGCGCTTCTGAGAAATTATCACTTTATCTGGACAAATTTAACTACGATAGAAAGTAACGGCAGTCCTCATACAATTTCAAACGGAAAGAAGTGGACCATTTTGTCAGCTCTCTTCAAGGTGATCTTGTTTTTTGAAGGTATCTTGTTTATCGTGATCACTTTCTACCCTCCCTCGCATCTGATTTGAGCCATTCTCAATGTGGTTGTCAAGTTAATAACACTAAACTAAATAATATTCTGACATGGTTGCCGATGCCAACCAAGTAATTGTTTGTTTTTGTTTTTTTCCTTTTTGAAGTCTTAAGAAAGGATGTAAAGAGGGAGTATGCTAATATAGAAAGGGGTTCTTTATCCTGAGAGGAACCCCGGGGCCGGGTCGCCCCACCCCCCTCATCATGGTACTACGTTGAAACTGTTGAGCACTGATTCTGCCAGTGCTGTGACTCGTGTTCCTGCCAAGCAGACATTTGGTTTCTTCCTTCACCTTGCTCAGATGTGTTTGCTCGGAGGGCAGTAGAGGTTCTTGTCTTTTCAAGTGAATGTTGTTTCAAAAGATATTGATGCATGTTATTGCAGATTTATTACGGATCAGTGAAGGGACTCATCAAGTCAAAACGTGTCTAGTCTTTGCCCTTGATAGAATAGTCTCGCAGTTATGTCTTTTGATTTGTTGCATTAGTAATATTGTTGTTCCCAAAGGGATTTATTTGAAGGAGTCTTTGTACTGCAATCAAATGGTACATTTATAATAAATGTAAACCACTATGGAAATTATGTAATACATAACTTGTACAATTTTTTCATCTTCTACAACCATTGTTTTTGTGTGAGAAAGGTACAATTCTGCACAAAGCTCCGGGGAAGAATTTGTGATAAAACATTGCATTGTGGCCAAAGCTCTGTTCACTGTGGCATCTGTTGATGCTATTGTTATTCTGGTTGCATTGTAGTACAAATATAAGCAGGCAAAAAAACCCAAAGTTTGTTCAAGCATTCAATGATATTATGAAGTTAATAAATGTATGCAAACAAAGTTGCGTTTTTTGTTTTCTGCATATCCCACAGAAATGTCCATAATCATCGGAAGTATCCTCGGTGGTCTCAGAATGGATGGAAATCTTGCTACTTCCAAAGCCTTCACAATCGGGCAGATAAGCATTGATCCAGAAGAGTTAAAATGGCTTCCAAAGCACAGGTACACTGAGCTGTAGCCAGTGTGTTTACGCCTCCGTGCTGCCAGAGGCATCATGTTTTCAGGTTGACCATCTGTCCGTCCCTCCCATTCTCGTGAACGCTATATCTTAGGAACACCGTGAGGGAATTTCTTCAAGTTTGGCAGAAACATCCACCTCAAGGATGAACCAATTTATAGAATTTAGTTGTCAAAGGTCACCTCACATCCGTCCCATTCTCGTGAACACGATATCTCAGGAACGCCTGGAAGGAATTAAAGGTCAGGGTCACTGTGACTTTACAAACCGCATTTTCAATTTGACAGTTGATGACCATATTTCAGTTGGTCGGACAATGAATTGGTGACACGTTTGACTCGAAGGTAAAGGTCACTGTCGCCTCAGAATGACCATGGCAAACACGTTTTTGACCATAACTCAAGTATTGATGCGGCGATTATGACAAAATTCCACACAACGTTAAATGTGATTCAAAAGATGAAGTGACTTTTTTGTTTGTTTCTTTACTTCAAAGGTCCACTTCATTGTGAGATCATAATGTGCTTTTCTTTGGCCATCATTCAACACCATATCTCAGGAACAGAAGGCAGATTGTGACCATGTTTGTTGGACACTGAATAGGTGACACATTTCACTCAAAGGTCATTGTGACCCCAAAATAGGTTTTTAGCCATAGTTTAAGAATGATTTGGGCAATTTCATATTTCATACACATGCTGACTGGGATGACACACCGATTAAGCTATAACATGCATATACAGTATATACACAGTAGCTATAATATAGCTATACAATAAGAATCAGTCTTTAGGTCGAAAAATACCATGGTCACACTACATCCACTTTATCTTGGTTTCTCTGTCTGACAACCACAATCAAAAACACATACTCGTACAAGGTTGAGAAACAACCCAGTCCCATGCCATGTATGCCTACACGGGGCCTAATCCACGTAGCCAGGATCTGCTTAATCCAACAGAATACATCTGATGCGAGTTCATTTTAAACACGGTCTCAAGTCTGGGGCTCTTGAATTAATGTCCTTTCCATCAAAGAGCATCCTGGAGCATCAAAGAAGTGGGAAATTTATTTTGAGATCTTTTTAGCAAAATATTTCACCTTTTTTTCCAGGCATTATCTGGGTCATATAATCCAGTTCCTCCGTGATGAATGGTCGGGTAAGGAGTTCAGATTTGAATATCATCTGCCATGAGCCGTGACAATGTGTCTTATTTCATATGAGCATTTCGGCAAAAGTGGGGAATGAAGCCACCGCCTGTAAAGAATAGACAAATGCATTGTTTTCCTGCTCAGTGATGTGCTCTGCTTTGCAGAAACACAGGCAGTGTTATTGGAAACCTCAAGGGGGCAGTGTTGCCACTTACAATGACACCAGTAAACAAGGGCAATGGTTACTCAGGAACTGATTGTTACATGTTTCGAAAACATTAAATAGCATTACAAAATGACTGCGAGTGTGTGTGTGTGCGCATGCATGTTTTATCACCAAAAAAAAGCTTTTTCTACCTGTATTTTTGCAGGTAAGGATGGTGATTAAATTTTTCACTTCATTTATGATCATATTAACTTTTCCAAACCTCACCCACAGGCCTCTCGTCTTTATGGCAGCAAATGAATGTTCAGATGGCGATTACACACACAGAGAGAGAGAGAGAGAGCTTCTCATCCAACGCAAATGAGCCCTCAACAGAAACAGGTGCTGCCACTGAACTCTGCTTGTGACTCACTTTCTTCTCCTCTGTTGTTAATTTCCACAGGAGCGTCAGGAATGCCTTCATGTTAACACCATAACACTGAATAGTATGTAAATACCGGTGTGTTATCCTGAGGAGCTTGTGGGTGACGTGCAGGAAGGATGTTGAGAAAAACATTCAGTATGGCGTCTGCTGCCAATTCCTCGTGTGATGAACTGACCAGATCTGTAATGAAACGTTACTTTACTCTGAGTGTATTTCATCTTAGCTTCCACAGGAACATGTACGCTCGCATGTTACTCCATAAAACCATCCCACACGCGACAGGCATTATAGTTCCAGAGAAAAGCTCTTAAATCGCGAATATCAAAGTCTTTGTTCGCTTCACTTGGGGTGGTTATGTGTGCGGCACAGCTGGCAGTCATTCTCAGTGCGCAGCATGACTAATTTAAATTTCATGTCCTTTTGTTAGAGACGGAGAGTGAACGACGGCTAATTTGCAGAGGAAAGAAGCAATGGGCTTTTTATCACTAACCAACCAGGCATTTATTCCGTGTCCTGGCAGTCTCCCCATTTAAATCCACAGCATCACATATTGTTCTCATGGGCAGCTTGCCTCTGCAGGAAAGGTGCAAATATGAAGAGATGTGACTTGGTTGCTGTACCTCACCCCACCTGTCTCTTGTCCAGTGAATAACATGCTCACAGTGTCCGATGAATCTGACTCATTGTGTCTGTTTACCAGTTTTCTTTTCCCCCTCTCCTTGTTTGTTCGTTCTTATGCAAAATGACAAATCTGCAGCATTCAGTAAGAGATTATACTGTAATAATGCAATGATGTTGAAAGAAAAAGCCACAAAGACTTTTTGTTTTACTTTCATAATTTGCCTCTGTCTCATTAGCTTCAAATATGGATGTAGTGAACATTTTTTTCTTCTTCAGGATAAGCCAGACCGTTTAAATAGAAATGACAGTTATTTTGTTTTCTTTGGTGGGAATGTTGGTCCAGCCGCAAGTGAAGCTTTGTTCAATCAGGAATCCTACTTTTAATAACCTTACTCTCTCTTTGTTTACGCATTGTCTTTTCCCACTTCCACCTAAACCAGCTTGCTGAGGGCAATTTAACCTCATCACCTCAACCAATTCGACTGTGCCTCTGTTAACCAATTGCCTTGTCGATGTCAAAACTAAACTTAACCTCTTTGGGCTGCTGTCAGCTGTCATTTCAGCGTCTGACTGACGTGACCAACCTCCACCTCCAGCTTTCATTATAGCCGGACCGAGATGGTTCCCCAGCTATGAGTCCACCCGTGAGATCCTCCTGCATTCCCCGCCAGGTCTCATCCATCCAGATCTGCCGAGACTCCATTGGGAGATATTCCTGTGCAGCTCACAAAGAAAAAGAGGTGTCTGCAACAAAGCCATCACACCATTCCTTTTTTCCTAATTGTTTCCTATATTGTGCACCCTCTAATTCATTTTATTAATAAGTCCTTCAGTCCTGTTTTAATAAGTCTCTCCTGATTAAAATATGTGGGGCTGATTGTTGCACGTTGGCTAACAATGAATTTCATTATTCGTTTGATTTTCCTCCGACAACAGGATGGAGGGCGAAGGCGTTTCATTCATGAAAAGCTCGAGACAAACTGGGATTTAATTTTGAGACCCAGCGACACAACATGGCCGTTAACAATCAAACTGCAGCTAAGCTAAGGCCAAAGCTCACACTGCAAGTCAATGACACGCTTCATTGGCTTCCCTCAGACAAAATGTGTTTGTGGCACAAATTGACACACACACATACTCTGAGCCCTGGAGACTTGCTACTGTTGTCTGCTAATGTACAAATGTCATGGCCTGCGCTCCATAACTGGAATCATAACTGACCCCTCGTATGAGAAGTGATGTGTAGTGACCGCAGGGTGTGTGAGAGACAGAGGAGAGACGTAGGAAGCAAGTAGTAAATGTAATGGGAGAGATATTTGGATGTGGATCACTCCTCTTTCTTCGTCCTCCTGTTTGGTCTGTTCTCTCCAACTCTTGCTACACCTCTCTCCCTGCTATTTCTCCATCTGTCACTGTGCGTTCACGTGGCCTCTGAGCACATCAGAGTGAGCTGCCACTGCAGGGCGCACACACACACAGACGCTGCAAAGTAATATGCACTTCATGAGTTCTAGAGTAGCCGCAGAGAGAATGTAGGAAAAGTAACAGAAAGAAAAGGAGGCGGTGGGAGGGAATATGAAGAGGAATTAAAGTAAAAGAGGTGATGAGGAAACGAGGGAGGATGTGGGTGACGGAGGAGGAGGGGGTGGACTTGGCTGGGTGTGTGTTGCACGGGACGCAGTGCCACTCTCCCTCGTCGTCCTGCAGCTCCACTGGAAGCACTGACACTAACACATGATGACTCTCGCTGGAGGGGGAGACGGGTGGGTGGAGGAAGGCATGGCAAGGAGGGGACGGATGGAGATGGGATGAGAACCCTCCAGTATTGGTCAGCCTCATCCTCGACCTCCTCATCTTCCATACCACATGAGTGGAGTGAGGGAATAGATAACAATAAGCTTTTCTTAATGTGGTGAACTGAGGGCAAATGACTGAGCTCATTTTCTTCTGTTTGTTTGTTTATATCACTGCCCGTGGACGTTTGATGAGCTTACTCACTGGTTTATGGAATTACAGTGGAAACATTGAAACAGACGCTGTGCTAATCTATGGATATCAGTGCAAAGCTCTTTAGTAAACATGCTATGTATCTTAGATGGGAGGGGGGGCAGTTGGCAAGTCATGCTCATATTGTAAACATGTAAAAGTTATGATGCTACTGTTTAACTGCCACACAGTTAAATTTCCTTTCTTACTATAGACCATTTCATCTGTTGCATCCTCACAGCATCAGACACAGATGGCCATGTGTTTGCAGGGAAGTGATCAGCCTCCTGACCTTCACGTGTAATGAGTTGCTCTTCCGAGGCTGGAAACCTGAGCCCGATGCAGCATTGCCGTCGTGAAATGTGAGCGCGGCGTAAATTCTGGCCTTCAGCGGTCCGTCTAATACGTTTCCTACTGAATCGGAATGCCACCGTGATTATGAGCTTACCAGGATTTTAATTCGCCCGCCCGCCATAACCCCATTTTCTAATCCTCCAATGTCCATGGAAATGCTGCTGCGCCAGCTAGCTCTCTGGATCTGCGTGAGAAATTGGAATATATATATATATATTAAAAAATGGTCACGTTGCTGTGCTGCTGTGTTGCAGCTTCAGAGGTGGTGTTACGGTGGCTTCCCTCCTCGCAGTGGGGCCTTATAGTGCGGCGGCATGACTCAGGGGTGACAGATGCGCAGCTGTGGACCTCGTTGTTCTGCTGAAAACATCAACACTGTCAACACTGACAAATAGAAAGTGACATCACTGCACGCTGTTGCTCCCCTGCGGAGAATGGAGAGGAGGCAATATTCTGCTTTAGGAAATATAACAACGAACGTGACTCCACGGAGGCCAAATGGTGTTGGAAGGTGCGCCTGCAAGTGTGTGTGTGTGTGTGTGTAGCCACAGTGTGTCCGTGCACGGGACCTTCCATGCTGCGGCTCCTGTGCGCCAGAGATAAAAGGGGCGTAGTAGCCGAGGCCAGTGGAGATAATTACAAACACACCAGGCTATGAGCTGACGGGGCTTTTACATTTCATGATGTGCCATTGAAATGCAACGAGGGTCGCCTATAAGACGGAGAAGCAGAGGCTGTCCATTCTTTATGCCCCCCCCCCAGCTCATTATTATGTTGTCCACTTGCACCTGCGCTCCTGCGAGAGAAGGCGACACCTCGCCAAGTAAGGACATGTGAGAGACCCTTGCTGGGACGACGTTGAACGTGAACTAGGAAAGGACCGTGTGGACGGTTTAGATGACCGTTAGAGGGGGGGGACACACGCCGGGATAATCTGGTTACATAAGAAGCCATTGAATTTGCTGAACGTCTCTGCACTAATCCGCTCGACTATTCATGTTCAACTAGATCCCGTCGCGGCACAACACGCGGGGCGCACGCGCGCACTTGTGGCTCCTACGGCACGAAGGCGCCGCGTGAAGGGAGGGAGGCAGGAGGCAGGAGGCAGGAGGCAGGAGGCAGGAGGCAGGAGGCAGGAGGCAGGAGGCAGGAGGCAGGAGAGAGAAGAGGACGTCCGTCCGTCGAGGCTGAAACACTTAAAAACTCTGCGCGAGCTGCGAAGCCTCACGTCGCGACCTGGCGGCTCGCGCTGTTCGCGCCCGTGACGCTTCCGCACACGCGCCAGCAGCCGCACCACCGAGCAGACAGGGGCGCGAGCAGGGGGGGGCTGCCTGGAAACCGGTCTCTCTGTCTGTCTCTCTCTCTCTCTCTCTCCCCCCCCCTCTCTCTCTCTCTCTCTCTCTCTCTCTCTCTCTCCCCCCTCTCTCTCTCTCTCTCTCTCTCTCCCCCCCTCTCTCTCTTTCTCTCTCTCCCCCCTCTCTC
>JAVQJF010050254.1:0-15370 GCA_036023855.1 Gadopsis marmoratus
CTGCACCCCCCCCCCCACCCACACACACACTACAAACATGATATGACATCAGTGATGAAAAAAATTAAATATATATATACATGTATTTTTTTTTAAGTTTGTTCGTCTAACATGGCAAAAGTAGATAACACTCTTCCCTAGAGTTTCTTTGTAAAATATTCCATAAGTCAAATTTGACCTTTAATGCTTTAAAGGCTCACTATCAGTTCCCTTCTTGCCACCCCATACTCCTTTGGTGCTCCAGCCTTCTCCCGTATATTAACGTGGGCTCACCTGCTCAAAGAGACATTAAATTATCTGTTAAACGACACAGAAACACTCCAATTAGCTATGGTGTTACATAAACATGCGTTTACATTCAAACATATTTATTTAAAAAAGGGTGTATTCCACAGCATATTCCCTAAACGGAAACAAAAACACCCCTGCCAATATACCACACTTGGTCTCTTCCCCGGGGGAACCCCTCTACTTATAGGGTTTGGCTGTTCAGTCCAGTGTAACCAAGAGGAGAGGTGACAAACATTTGAAATTGAATATAGAGTTTAAAAATCTGCTGTCTTGTTTTTTCGTCAGCATAAACCATTTTAACTGTGGTTCTGTGCCTTACTTAAGGGCATGGGGTTTAAAAAAGCACACACTATACAGTAGGTTACCTGCCAAGCACCAAGTTGCAGATAGAAAAAGTTAGCAGCTAAAAGAGACGGATGTTTATTTTCTCAAGAGTTGGTGGAGACCAAACCAGAGCTAAGGAGAAGGCTGTATATAAGACAAGAACGCAAACACGACTGAATGCTAACGTCGAAGTTTGCTGACATTCTAGCCATTAACAAGCGTGTTATTTCTTATCAGAAAAATCAAACTGTCCAGAGCAGCAAATAGGAGTGTTGTGGCTGTCGGCTAAAATAAAACCTCGGTATAGTGAGAGACTAGCAAACATTGCAGATTACTTTAATTTTGAGTATTAACACTGTTGCAACTCACGATGAACTATGAAATATCACATTCTTGTGCCTGCATGTCTTCAATCTGCTTAACGTCTGTTTCTCTCTGGCTTTCATTGCTGTCTTTCTCTCGCCCCGCATCCTAGTGTCTCTCTCTCTCATTACATGGCCTTTCTTAGTCTCCGTCTTCCTCTCAGTTCACTATTTTCTCCCAAATCTCCCAAATCTCCCAAATCTCCGCCTTCTGGTCTTGCTATCACCTTGTTTTGCTGTATTGGCGGGCATTCCCCAGGCAGTTTACGACATCTTTCGTATCTGTCTGCCATTCCCTTCTTAATAAATAAATAAATAATAAAACACACAAGACCACAATGAATACACTCGACCCCGGCAACACACACACACACACACACACGGAGCGTGACTTGCTAGCTCCCTGGGTGACTCGAATGGAGTAACATCCCTCCAAGGCCACGCAACTTTCTTAATTAAAAGGCATAAATTTCTTTTCCCGCTTTTTTTTTCTTCCCCCTTCCATGACAGAACTACGGGGCGTTGGTTTCGTTTGCCTCAGCCGAGCCTCTATGAAGACAGCAGCGATGGAAAAAATGAAATAAATAAACAGCAAACCCTCAGCGACTCAGATGTGCTACTGTAGCAAGTCCTCAAGGAACCCTATCCTGAGAGTGCCGTCATTTACATATTGCTTTGATGAAAGAATACATTTATTTGGTTTTTATTTGCATCAGTGGGACAAGAGAATCTCTACTCCTCCTCATTCTTCCACTCCGAACGCAAAAACTGAAAACAGACGGGAGAAGTAGGGGGATAGAAAATGCATGTTGTTTTTTCAGGTCACATTGAAATGCCGGGGTTAATTTAAAGGTGTGCTTGAGTCTTTGTTTGTATGTGGAGGCTCCGGTTGCTGAAGCTGCGTTGTGTTGTTGCTCAGTGCAAATGGTCTCGACCAGTCTGATCCTGTTTTTAATCAGAGCTCAGCAGCAATTTAAGGACAAGCTCAGGTTTTTTCTTTTGTCACTTTGTTGTTCTTTGTCAGCCTTAGCTATATGCCTGTCAGACCTGCGATGTGATCACACTGGGGCCTACCCAATTTGAGTTGTCAGATGTAGCTGAACATGAACCGTGGCTTTTGTTCAGGGGTTGATAACTGAAAGAAAAAACAAGGTTTTCTATGCTCTCTTGATTTTGAGTGATTGAGCCCAAAATGTTTAGCTAAACCGATCTTGAAAACTTTCTAAAGCCACCATGTGTATAAGAATATAGATAACAGACTGCACCCATTTTCCCCAGAAGTGTCAAATATTTGTAATAAAAGCTGAATACTCTATACTATAATAAATCACAGAGAAAACACTTTATGGCGTTGAAGTCTGGTGCATGTACAAATGGTCAAAATAAAATTTACAGGGATAGCAACAGCAGGTTGTCACTCCCACTGATATGTATGCATTTAAAATGTATTTTTTTAGCAAATGTTTAACTAGATAAATGGCTTAAATATGAAATGGCTGGTTGTCAGACTTGTGACACCAGAGTGGCCTGAGTCTGCCACCTAAACGCTCGCAAAATCTGGGCCAGATCCACTTCGCGTTTGGTCTTCGAGTGCCAGATTGTGCCGACTGTTACTGTGTTATCGACTAGCTAGTCCAGTTATACGTGACATGGATTCGTCTATCTCTTAAAGTGATGGCTTTTTGTCATCCAGGCAAAGTGCCTTATTAAACCAATACCGTGAGATAATAAAATCAATTACAGTGATCTTATAAAGGCTTAAAAAATGGGCATTTCTCGTTCATCTCTGCTCATCTTGTGCTCCTGCAGCCTCTACGTTAATCTGACGGCATTTAATTAAGACTTGTGTCGCATTGGAAGTCGTACAGAAATGTTCCTCAGTCCTGCCTAGCGCGATTGCTGTCGTGACTTTTACGTCAAAGTGACCAGGGTGCTTATTCAAGCCTGAGACCAACGTGTTGAATTGCCATCTGATTAACGTATAGTTTCTACAAACGACAGCCATGACAGTTTCCACCACGCTGAGCTGCTTGTCACTGATTTCAGTCATCGTTCAGTCAAATAAATCAAGAGACCAGATTAATTTAGATTGTTCTCAGTGACTTTCTATTCTAATCATTGTGTTATTAAATGTGTTAAATGCATGATTGTCTTTAACGAGTCACGTTCGTGAGTGATTAAAATAATCCCTCTCTCACACATCCCTTTAGAAGTGCCCTTTTGCCTTTCAACCGTGTAAACATGAACTGCAGTCGTAAAACTCCGTATGAGGAGCTTCGCCTTGAGACCAAAGTTTTCATTGCCATTTATTTTACACACCATTTCCCCGGCCTTCACTCGGAGGCAGCTTTGTTACTGCCCAACTCGAACTACAGCAAACATCGTTCCTGGCTGTGCAGTGCAGCCTGGTCCGCTTGTTTTAAAATACATTTACACGAACAGACAAATCATTTCCCCACAATGAAAAAAGGTTTTAGTTAAGTGTGTTTTGATTGGGATGGGCTTTAACATTTGCATTCTTCACAACCCATGTTCAATGCTCAACCCATGCCAAGAGGTTCTTATTCAGCATAATCAAGGCCTCCTTAAAACTTAACAATTTAATTATGTGCATAAATCTAACCAGCAGTTCACCCTTTCAGCAGGAGAAATGGTGAATATTGTCACAGATATCCACTGTGTAGTGGGGGATGTAGGCAGTAGTTTGGGGAGTTTTGGAGCACCAAAAGTAGCATAAACAGTCTAGAAACTTCTGTTTTTAAAAAAACAGATTTTTTCACTTTTACTGTACATAACACTTATAAATACAGGGTCATTCCAGCCCATAGACAAAATGTGAATGAAGGAAACGGCAGCTACAAATACCTCCCGGTCAAAACCACCTTTACATTAGGCAGGGAGAGAACAAACAAGCTGTTGAGTCAGTTAGCTGACCGACGTTTTTCATTTGGCTTTAAACACAGAACAACTTTACAACATTCCATTAGAAACCCGAGTTAGTCTTACAAGTGTTGGGCAGAAACGCAAAACACAAAATATGAAGATAAGAACACAGTGCTGCCTCCCCTCCCCAAAAATCCCACTTGGTTCCAGAATGCCCATACCTGGTGGAGGACGAGGTAGATATTGAGTCGGTTGTCTGTTCCGCTCTCCGGAGCGGAAGGTGGCGGTAATGCACCAATAAGCTGGATGCCAACCGCTGTAAAACTAGACGAAGAAGAAGACGAAGAGGCGCTTGTGTGTGCACGTTAATGAGATTCTTGAATTCTCGAACCAGGTAGAAGACCTAAAAGAAAAAAAACTACTTTTAATCAAAGCAAACAAGAATCCAAAGAAAGTGATAATTAAATAAAAACATCCTAAATAAATGAACTGAACCAGATCCAAAATGTAGAAGATTAGTACATAATAAATAATACTACATGTCACCTGTAGCTTCACTCAGGTCTAAACTTAGTTAACTATTGTTTAGGACTGATGTGTTTTTAGTACAAGAAGTCAATGTGAAACTGCCATTTTGGGCTGTTTCTATGAATTATTATTATTATTATATATTAATTTTTTTAAATAAACTTCTACTCATCTGTGATTTATTGTGCAATATTTATTATTGCAGTCATAAAACTATCGAAGTACTGGAAGTGAATAGCACTTTATGTGTTTTCTTTCATTTTTTGAATGCAAACAACATGACATACAGTATATCTGCAGCTGCAGCGCATAAAAAACAAAAAAACTTCTTATTCTGTCGTCCCCTTGTCACATTTTCACTGAACCGAGCGCCGCGTCTTCTGTCTCTCCTGCAGCAGCCAGCGCTAAGTAGTATTTTGTCTCAGTTTGTGCTGAATGAAGGCGTCGTTCCTATTCAGGTTTGGTTAAATGCTCAGCAGCCCGCCGTGGAGCTGCCTGTGAGAGCAGATGAAGAGCTGCACTGTAGACTGAGAAATCCACCGCTGCGAGGAAACAAAACAAGCCAAAACAAAAAGCACTGGCATGAAATTGAAGCGGATGACTACAAGTCAGGAGTCAAGTTAACAATCATTAGCCTTTGAAAATATATTTTTTTAATGGGCACTAAATAGAATAGAAATAGAATAGAAAGCCTTTATTGTCATTGTACTCAGTACAACAAGATTTAAATACTAAAACATCCTGATGATGATCTTTTGATATACTATCTGATGCAAAAGAAGCAAACTCTCTCCAAAATATATACTTACAGCTTTGTTGTGGCTTAAAATCAATCAAATCTTCTTTTTCCCACCCTGCCAAGTTGGACAAAAACTCCCGACACCACCCCATAATTTCCCTTGGATAGATTTCCCCCTAACGAGTAAACATTTATTTGCATACTTGACACTAACGACTGATCGGTTATTCCTTAATGGCCTCATCTTTCTCTAATTGCATGAGTGTGCAAAGCTAATTAATTAGCAATTACCTGCTAACGGTTGCATAGTCATGAGCCCGCAGCCTATTAGCTTCCATTAAATACTTATTAAGAGGCCCAGATTGCTAAGTAGCTTATCATCAACATGTTCATCGTTTGATAATTGCAGCATGTTCACTGTCTTACATCAGTTTGTGTTGATAATGCATTTGAGTCATCTGTGTATTACCTTTTCATTATCAGACTCAACTAGAAACCAATGCTGCATTAGTGGTTAATTTAAAAAAAAGTACTTAATACTCTACTTAAAGCGTAAAAGCAATAACAAACTAAACATCCGAAATCCTGCATTTCAAATATTATTGAGATTCAGGAGATTTCAGACCAGAATGAAGCCATAGTGAGGTATTGTATTACATGACACTTCAGTCAAGTCAATGTCAGTGATGTCTGAAATAAACCTAGGTTGTCATTGGTTAAAGTGGATGGAAAGGTCACTGACAGAGTCCACAGAAACATATTTACACTGGCTAGGGAATTATAATTAAAGGGGAATTTATTTCATGCAATTTGGACCAACAACCATCACAGTTAACAGATTGCCTTCCTGGTTCAGCCTATTTTTTACTCACTGCAGTTGTGTGCATGCGGTTTACTTGTGCAATTAGGGACTATTACTAACATTTCAGGTGTTAAATAAAGTGGTTTACATGATCTGGCTAATTTGTTGACTTGTCTCCTGACCGTCAGACTGCTCATGTTGCTGCACGTTATGCTGCAGCGGTCCCAGATCTCAGCTCATCTTACGGGATAGAAACCAAAACTACAGTCAATCAATCCAACCAACCAATCCAGATTGTAATTAATGAATATGAAAATATGAGCTTTTCGACTTCACGTGCGGGTGGAATTTCATTCACAGCACGCAATAAATTCAAGGAAAGCTCATATATTATATTATTTATTTACCTTTGTCTTGCATGCCACAAGGCCAGTGACATGGTATAGAGGAGTAGAATTGCACCTTGCTAAAGAGCACAAAGGTGCTCATTCATGCAGTTCCATACATTGACACTCAGAATCTTCTTCTGTTGGACAATGAGCAGCTCCTCTTATGTCTTGCTCAACGGCACTTTCACACCTTGAGAGCACAATGTTTTTCTTTCACTTGACCTGTGCTGATTTGTCTTTGAACCAGCAAGCTTCTAGTCAGACCTGCTTCAATGACTGAAGTCACAAAACTAACTTGTTTGTAGAGGCTGTGTGACCCGGGCAGATTAACACTTTTACAGAGCAGATCCTCTGTGTTTTCGAAGTAGTGAAGGATAACCTTTAATGTACTTTTCCCCAGAGTGAATTTAAAGCATTTTGGAACTCTTCAAATACAGCATCCCGTGAAATGCAGCGCTACAAGGACGCAGACGCACCTGTGAACATCCTGACACCGTTTTGATCAAAAGAGTCAACTTTTGAAAGTGCATCAACGGATAAAAGGAATTATTCATACAAAATGACACCCGGGCTGCGACATCTCCCCGCTCTGAATGCAGCTTTTGAATTTCCAAATGAAGTGTTGTCATTTTCTGTGCCATCTGTCCTTGTGTGTGTGTGTGTTCCTTCTTTTTTAATCACCACGTTGCTCTTTCTCTGTGTAAACACAACATATATCCTCATGCCTGGCACCCAGAGACGCCTGTGGCTTATGAGGTTGTGATGGCAACGGCGAGATGCACTCAGGCTTGCTTCCATGCAGCTGGGACCCATGCTGCACTGCAACCTCAGGGCGAATGCTGGGAAGGTGAAGTGGAGGGTGAGGGGGGGGGGACCAGGGATTAATTGTGTTGAATCAACTGTCATGACTCAGTAAGAGGATCCATCTTGATATTCTTTTGTTTTGTGTTCTGGTTTTGGTTGCTTGGTGGAAAATCGTCGATGTGATGGAGGAAAACTGACTTTTAAAAGTATCTAAAAAGGAAAACGGGAGGCGTCTGTGTAAACAAATACAAACACAAAATGAAGCAATACATCTAAGAAAATCAAATTCAAGTATGAAAATGGAGTCAGGAAAGTGTGTGGTTTATGCGTCAAGCTACTTAGGAAAGGGCGTCTAATACCTGTTAAAAACGACGACACTGAATCAAAACCACGTTACTGCCACGTTCAGGGAGCCCTTTGCATATTTCCCTCAGCAGTTTTATCACCACGCACAGCACAGTAAAGTACACTGTGCACATCAGAGGCAGAATATTCCTGCAAAATGTGCCTCACATTGGAGGGAAAATTTCTGCTCATTGTTTGTATGAATATCACATTTCTGTCATGTGAATATGAAGAGTGGCAGCAGTTTGGAAAATGTTGCATTTGTAGATTATGTCTCATAATCTGTGATTCTGCTACGTATGATCTGTGACAAATATTGTCAAGGTTAGGAGTGCAGACAGCACAGGAAGACCGGAGCAGTTTCAGTGGTTCATTCGACACCAACAGGTCGGCAGCCAGGCAGGAACACGGACAACAGGGAGTCCAGGTCCAGAGACAAAACACGAGGAACCCGCACGGGGCAACAAGAGGAACATCAAAACCAAAGACAAGGCAAGAGGTCCAACATAACGAAAAGAGTACAAACCAGGGCTACAACCGAGTACAAACTGCGTAACATGCCACAATGAACCAGCAAAGAACAAAGCATGGACGAAGAGACTAACGAAGGAAATGAGACACAGGTGAGCACAGGAGACCATGTGAAAGGAATCACACAGGTGGGAAGCTGACAAGAACAGGAAACACTTCAAAATAATAACAGGAACACCCCTGTTCTGTGCCGTCATAGTATACTATTTCTACAGCCACTACACTAAAAATCAGTTTATTTTTCTGTTTTGCACCAACAGGAGAAGATGCTTTATGTCTGCCAATGGATGCCTAGCAAAACGCTGCTGCCAGTTAAACTTTACAAAGAAACGTGTTTCCAAAGATTTAATACGGTTCTGTTTTCCAAGGTCTTTCTCAACCTGCTTCACCACCACCCACAGGTTGTTTTAATATTTTGTAGCTGTCAGTAGCTCCTGAATTCCCTCTGTGCATTGCTTTGTTGGACAACAGTGTATAAATAAACATTTGTTTATTTTCTACTACATGACTTTTGTGAGTACATATTATTTCTGTCACTTTTCCAGTGTGGATGCACTCTAACACCTTCTTGGAATTGTTTTATAGCATGGAAATGGAACACAGCTACACCACCTAGTTATTTAGATAGAGAGTGTTTTACAGCTCCTGAAACTAAAGAGTGCCAACCCGAAGACATGCATGTATACTGGTACATCTGGTACTACTTTGTATGTTTTTGTAGTACTTCCAAGAAATAATTAGCAAACAGGATCCTATCCACTCAAAAACAACTCCACACACAATATCAGGTCACAATTTTGAGGCTCTTTTAAATTAAGAGGAAAACACCAAATGCAGCAAAGTCACTCCTCCGCAGCAGTATGAAGCGTCTCTTACTCTTAAAGCTACAATATTCAATCTTTCAGCTTCAGATAAGGAGTGTATCGTTATTCCCACACTTTCACACACTTGTCAGTCATCTTGATGAGCTGTCATCCTGCCCGAGGCTGAGGTAACCGGCATCCACAGAGCCTCCACAGGCGTCGAGGAAGCAGGCGCCGAAAACCATAACAAAAGGCAACACTGACGTTGACTGTTTTTGAACATTTGGCGTTGCCGGCCTTTCATCTCCTGGTGCACAACCAGCTTACTGCAGGCCACAGGAAGTGGCTTATATGAAACAAAGCATCTCTAATATCACTGAGGCACCAGTGCAAAGGAAAATGACAGGATTTAGGCATCAAAAGAAAGGGCCACAGATTAGCAGCGAGTGATGATTTATAGCATTTTTTATTCATTTAATAGCCTCTTCACATGAAGAACTTTCACCATGGAGATTGAGCTCCACAAAATCTATACTGTCATTTTGGAAAATGTCACCAGCATATATGAAGCACTGCGTCTGTTAACTGGCACAGGCGCTTGTATCGATCCTAACAGGTAACTAAATCTACCTGTCAAAATAAAGCCTTGAGCCCAGAGCTAATATATCTTAGCAAGCCGATATATGGCAACCGCTACGAGCTAGCGAGGCAGGTGTGTTGGAGGTAACAAGCCCGTTGTTTAGACGACATGTCACATGAATCAGGCCAATGGCCTTTTCTGCCGCGGCGGCCTCGTAAACACCAAGGTCAGCCGCAGCAGTGGATGGAGACATAAATGGGTCATATATATTGTAATAAGGCCGCGGGGGTCAGCGCAGACATGACCTTAAGCGCAACCTCGCTTGCAACCCCCCCTCAGCGGACTCATTCTCCCAGACTCCTTTATTGCTAATTTCCATGGCAACGGTCTGCTCGGCGGATTGGCCTCTTAATAGTTAATAGGCAGCTTGCTCTTATGGAGATAGAAAAAAAAAAGAAAATGAGAAGACAGGGCCTCGCTTCATGATGTTTTTATGGTGACTGGAGCGCCGGACGGCTGATTTTCTTCCCAGGGGCGTTTGGTTCGCTGATCTGTGCCCTCCTCAGCCCAACACATACATATCACCATATACCCACTCACCCCCATCTCCGCTCCAAGGTTGGGCAGGCCCACGGGGGCCCCTGGGGCGGAGAAACAAAGATAATAATTGGCTCCAGTTTATCGTGGACAGCATTGTGTGCATCCCACATTTGATCTATTCTTTAGTAGCAGGAAGCAACAGCCCAAAGAGGGTCCTTCTCAACAAAGGGCCGGAGAAGTCATCCATGAGGCACCCGCCAAAGGCTTTTGGGGGCCATTAGGACGAGCAGCAACAGCTTCATCAGGTGTGTGTGTGCCATGAAGAACAACCATCATTGAGCTGGTTTTACTTATTTCACTGAAGCAAAAAAAAACTGTTCCAGAAGCAACAGAGGCGCGACGTGTAACACAACAGTGTCGGCGTCTAATGTGACGCGTCGTTGATCTCGTCCTCTGCTCGGAGGGTAAGGAGCCCCCGGACATTGTTTTCTCCCCAATTCGCAGGCATTTTCAGTTGCTGTAGGTCAGCCGCTAACTTCTTCTTCTTCTTCTTCTTTGATTTAGCTACTAACTGTTTCTAGCTGCTTTTAAAATCCCCCGGTGGTGGGTTGCACACATCACACCGCGTCCCGTCCTGCCTGCTTCTCCATTTTACACAGATGTTGATCTGTTACTACCTCTGCTGCCAGCTTAATGGCGGATGAACAATGCCCACCATTCCATATTTGTACGTTTTATACAGACGGCGAGGCGGAATAAGCCTTGAACAAGACATATGAAGGGCTAGTGACAGTGATTTGATCAGGGATTACCTATTGTACGTTATTGTATCGTTAATATGGTTTACAAGAATATTTAGGACACAATAGAGAAATTAGATCACTTTACTACAGTGACTAATGCCTTAATTTAATTTGTCAACCTTTCTTGATTCACTGATATGCGATGAAGAACCAATAGTCTGCAGGTTTTCATTTCAACCAAAGATCTACCTGCTGATTGCATCTTGGAAGTAAATCTCAAATCTCTAAACAACTTCCAGTCTTGGAAAATACACTAATGAGGACTTTCTTTCCCTGGAACTTGACTTTCCAGGCGTCTTGTCTTGGCATATCCTTGCAGTTGTTAAAAAAAGCTCAAAATTGAAGTTATGCAACATCTAATGCAAACAACACTATAAGCCTACACTATATAAATCAGTGTAGCTTTCACATGCATATCAATCAGTGGTAGGTTGTAGCCTGTAGTGAACTCTGCTGCTTGTTTCTTTTTCTTATTTTGTTTTTCATTTTGTACATCTTCCAATGTGGTTTGACGGTTTCTGTCAACCAAAAAATGGAAAAGTGGAAATGAGACGTGAGACAGCAGGAGGCAGAGCAGCTTAAAATACACTGGGGTACGATAGGTGATTACCTCTTGCTCACTGTGAAAATGAAAGTCTTGTAATAGAATCAGAGATTTCGCATGGGTGGGGGAAGAGGGAGGGGTGAATAGTTAGTAGATTCTTAATGCTTCCTTTCACAGATAAAAGCTGATATCATCTGGAGAGGCAGCATGATGCCAGTTGTTTTTTGTATCATTTTGTTTGACGTCCTTTTACGCTGCACTTAGCCAGTGATTCAGGATGAATGGAAACCAGCTGTGAGCATGAGATAAACAGCAAGGAGTGGGTTGAAAGAGAGAGGAAGGGAAATGCAGAGGGCGAATGGGCATACACAGAGAATGTGAAAGGAGATGGAGGAAAATGGACAGAGGAAGATGAGGATGGACAGACTCGGGGATGGAGTCCAGTAGAGGGAGAGAGGTATCAGTGAAGTAGGAGCTCAGAGCTCAATTGTCCACTTTTCAGGATATTTAGGTATCTGGCAGGTCGAGTCTGGCACCATGGGTCATTAGGGTACTGGGCCGAGAGGTCAGGCCGACATTGCCACCGTATTGACCTTTTTATTAAAAATGACATCGGGTTCAGTCTTGTTGTTGTGATGGATTTGAAGCAGTTTGATTGATGACATATTTACAGTACAATTGATCAGACTGGCTGCCTGTGACAAGCCCCGAAACTGAGTTCAGTGCAATGTAAGCTTTGCATTAGGAACTGTACATATGCATTCACTTATTACTATCTTACTCTGTCAGTATGGGGTTCGATGACCACACAGGTTGGACACCCAGTTTAGCAATTTTACATAGATCCATATTTATTCTTCTATTCTAATGTAATTGTTATTGTCTTACTTATACAGTTTGTTTAGCATGGAGGGAGGGAGCTGCTCTCCACTGTGTAGTCCTGTATTATATAAAGACAATAAGGTGGAACCTTGAACGCTGTCAAAACCACTTATTTGGATGTGAAACCAAAAGTGAACATGTGCACACGAAATATTTGTTGTAATCCCTAATTGCACACAAAAGACGGGCTCAGCTATAGTAAGTCAGTACTGACCTTGAAAGTGTGGCTGTCTGTTTGCCTATGCTTTTTTCTTCCAAATACTGTACATTTGAGTCAAACTGGTGGTATGTTTACAACCTCTCTGATGGCTTGTGTTTCTGCCCCATTGCACTCTGTTGTAGAACTCAGGTATCAACAATGAAATTGGTGAGTGAAATATTACCATAGCCAGTAGGAATAATGGCAAAACAATAAAAGTAGACCCAAAAAAATGCTGAATTGTATTTATACTATGCCGAATTTATATATATATGTATATTTTATTGGTCTAGCCAATGAATGAGTCGGGATCTAATGCTAAAATATTTTCTGCTGTGGAAATTGAGTCCTAATCAAATGGAGTGCGATGGTGATTTCAGAGACTGGTCCTGAGTCTGAACGGCCTCTGCAGAGAGTGTGTCAGTGACCATGGCAGGGGAGACTGTCTGCAGCTCAGGTCAGCCTGTGGTTCCATTAGAGATGTCAATATTGACTGTGGATGCTGTAAAGCTCAGAGGTCTCTGACAGGAACACTGTTTGGCAGTGGAACAAAACCCAGGGAGGACCTCATCTGCTGAATGGCTGCTGCTCTCCGATTCAAACTGTTTCTTTCACTGTCTCATACAAACATGCACTTAGACACATGCGTGTAATAACGACAAACACATGCGCACCTACTATTTCTGTGCAAGTTGTTGATAGGTACATGTTTGTGTGTAGTCTATAAAATGTCAGAAATTATTGAAAAATGCCAAATATAAATTTAAATGAAGAAAATCTGCAAATTCTCACATTTGAAAAGCTGGACCCAGTGACTGGCCTTTAACGCTTTTATCACAATAAATCAACTCGTTGGTTAAAACACAAAGGTTTCAGCATTAATATACACATACATACGGTATATCTGCTATATTGCCCAGCCGGGGGACCTGGAGAATTTGTATTGAAAAATATCTCCTTGACTATTCATTCCACAATCAAAAATATGTTTTAGGTTTTTTATAGGTTCCTCCTCCTATATTAGCAATAGAAAATGAACAGTATGCAGGCTAATGGTGCACATCCTGTATACTTTACAGGATGTACTATTTGCACATAAACAGTGTCAAGCTGTCTCCATTTCTTTAATAAGAAATCAATTATTTCCCGTCTCGCATGAGCACCCAGGAAAACACATGGTCTACTTCCACTTTCATGCCACCGTTCATTCAAAAAAGAATGTACACACACACACACACAAACAGAAAATCATTCCTCACAGTCAACTGCTTCCAGTCTGTTTACAGCCAGAATCTTTTGTTTTGGCCTGTTCCGCTGTGTGTGTGTGTGTGTGTGTGTGTGTGTGTGTGTGTGTGTGAAGGCAGGGGGAGTCCCCTCAGCCTTGACCAGGGCGCCTCAGCGTTGCTTTTCAGTTATGAATAGATAAGAATAGATCACATTCTTCACGGGTATTGAACAGTGGTGAGCACAGCATCAGCAGATGGCGTATGTGGTCTTGTCACAGACATGATTTCTGAATCAGCTGCAAAGCAAAGCGTGTATTGCAAGTATCAATTGGAAAGCAGCTAATGGAAGACGCTTTGCAGCAACATCAAATAAATGTGAAACAATATGCGCGAGAAAAGTCGTACTAATATAAATGCGTTAACCGTCGTCAGGTAGGTTTCGTCAGTCTTGTCCTGCCCTGGTTCAGCCCACCTCTCCAAAGCTTCATCTATCATCATCTGTCACCTTCCTTCATCTCCATCTCTCCTACATTCAACAAGCATTAAAGTAAAAACCCACACTAAAACACTTAATCACTGAAGGTATTGTTATACATGACCTTTATAGCCTGAAATGCAGACAGATAAATGTGTGGCACGTTTGCATTTCAGCAGATCTCGCTGGGTCATATACTGTGCAACCTTCATGCAGTCTCACAAAAGCTAACTCTGAAATACATATTACATCTTGTGAACTTAAAGATAATTTCATTTATCACGATTACTTTCGACACATACTGTAAGTTACACAGGTGAGATTTGTTGAACCTCCAAGATTTTTAAATTCTTGAGGAGATCCTAACGTTACCACAGATGCCAAATATATCAGGTTGCATTACAAGGAAATGTGTATAAATAATGCACAACTTTCCATTTGATCTGTGTTTTGGGTTTGAAAAGTACGATATGGCTTCAGTAAGCAAGCTGATCCAGAATGCTTTATGTATAACTTTGACACAAATAAGCTTCAAGGGAGATTTAATAGGATTACAGGCTTTCAAAAGATTAAACCAGCATTCATTAAGCAACATTTTTGATATTAAAGAGTACTGCGCGGGATTTAACATTGCACGCCTACATCATTGTCAGACTCACGATGAACAGTTTAAATCAAAGCATGAAAATTGTTGCAGCAGGAACATAGATACTGTCTTTTTTATTCCATGCAAGCTGAACGGAGATTCGGGTGTGCTATGCTAGTAGCGGATAATGTAGCCTCAATCCGCTAGCCTCGAGCAGAGATGTGGAGCTGGCTAAACAGGTAAGGAAGTTCACTATACAAATCATCCCCTCAGATTTTTTCCATTTTCAAACTTGTAGTCTTCAGTCCAAACTGACGCTGACTCAATTGACTCCACTTGAGGCAATGTAGCAGACTTAGCACAGCTCCCTCTGGAGCCATATGACCAGTGACGGCTGGTGGTGACATTGGGTCGGGGGGCTGACAAATGCATTGTACCCATCAATAGTTTGCGCTGCAGCAGCAGCAGCAACAGCATCATATCAGATACCAAGTTACAGCAGCAACACTTTATATCTTATTATAACAAGTTCTCTAGAATAGTACTATAGAAGTACTCACAAGAAATGCCTGGTGCCAAAAAACTCTCTGTCTCTCTTTCTCTCATGACTTTTTTTCTCTGTCCACATTAGCAACATGCCATTTTTAACAAAAAATATATTTGCAAGAATGATGTTAGACTCCATAATAATCAGAATGCTCCATTGTGGAGCCGACAATGTCAGAAAGGGTCCA